>CM053038.1:146527630-146578186 GCA_028564925.1 Lithobates sylvaticus
TATTACCACCACTGCTTGTACTATTTTCTTCCTTTTAACATGCACTTACATTTCCCCTTATGGTACAGGGGGTGTAGTTTTGCAGCCAAGGTACATAAGTACTAAGCATTCAATTGCTGTGGAACACAGGTATATGTAAATAATGTAGCCTGGAGGCCTCAAAGCAACTGATCTGTCTGTAAATTACATTTTCTATCCTGCAGCAGAAAAGTAACTAATAATTCTAGTTACTGTGGCCTCACGGGTCTTCAGGAATAAACATAGAAGTCAAATTCGCCATCTAAGCGTACAAGGAATCTAATACTGATTTATTTGTTTCTTCTTCTAAATATAAAAATATATACACACGGTGTGTGTAGATATGGATAGCTAGATCGATATGTATTTATAAAATCTCTGTGTTTGACTATATAAAACTCAAACCATTTTATGCTTTCATTTCAGGCACATAGCTGTGTTTCCATGTAAAATTAGGATTCTTCCTCAATTTATTTTTAATTCCCGAGATCCCATTGTCATGGGAGTGATTATAGAAGCTGGACAAGTCAAACAAGGAACACCAATATGTGTACCAAGTAAAGGTGTAAGTACAAATAGTTGTGTTACTTTACATTGATTTTTTTATCTACATCTACTGATGTATTTATGGCTACATCATATAAATTTTATTGAATTTCATTGGAGCAAAAATTTTTCTTAAGTGAGAACGTCCTCATTATTTGAGACAACCATGCCTTTGCCTGAAGGGACTTAAATTGTTTCATATATGTTAAGGGGTTAACGAATAGGTCAAGGGCATAAGATCTGAAGGAATTAGAGTCATACCACGCACAGGTGATTTTTCTTACAAGAGACCCACAAACCCATATTACATCCATCACCATAATACTCTCCTACTATTACCCGATGATGGATCCATGTTGATTTAACACCGACCAGAGGAGCAAAACGGGGTGGTGGCCATATGGTCTTGCGAGGTGTAACCCTAAAATATGATTACAGGGAAAGGCTGGTCAGATCCCGGACGGGAGGGTTCCTGTTTTTTTAAATTGGAAAGAATAGTTATCAAAAAAGTAACACTAGCAAAACATATATAGTCCAAAAAAAAAAGCGAACGGAATTTCTAGCACAAATGTTTGAGACGTCTAACACTTTTTTCGTTACGGGCGAAATTTCCTGGCAGGCGACCTCTTGAACTTCGGTTTAGACCCTAAGATGGACTCTACGTCCATAAACACGTTCCTGAATACCCGAACAACGGAACAACAATTTATAAAACAAAAATTGAAGTGACGGGCAGTCAGTTAATGATGTGTGGAGGATACAACACCCAGACACTAGAGACTACACTTCTTTTTTCTCGCCGGGTACCATGGGACACATTCCCGGTTGGACTTTTTTTTGTGGAACATAAAAAATCTAGATCAGGTATTAGAGTCCCAGATACGAGATAGCGACCCTATCAGATCACGCGGCCCTGTCGATGGTCTATTAGACTCACGGGAACCCCCATGGGTTCCAACCACATGGAGCCTCAATGACGGCCTACTAACAGAGGCCGCCACGGAGGAAAACCATTAGGAAGGAAATAGTATTCTTTTTTTGAAAAATAAAATAAATGACAATGGGGAAAACCGCCCGGCTTCACTGTGGGAGGCACACAAATCCTATATGAGGGGGATTCTTTATTTCAATTGGAGCGGGGAAAAAAAAAGAAGATTAAGGAGCAAAGAGAGAAAACTGATAGAAGAAAGTGCGTAACTTAGAAAAGAACACAAGGATGAAAAAAAAACAAGAAGACACGATACCTTCCATAGATTACTGAATAAAAGAGAGGTCAAATAAAAATGGAATTGGACAGAGATGCTAGGAAATGGTTCCACAAACTAGACATAGACCGACACAGGTGGGGGTAACAAAAGTTAGTAAACATCTGGCAAGCAAAATGTTGTGAAAATAAGAGAGAAATTAACTATATAGATAAGATTCAGAATAAAACGGGGTTAATGGTTAATGTTACTAAAGACATAGCCAATGAATTTAAACTATATTACGAATCCCTCTACGATGTCAGGACCACAAGGACTACGAATTTTACAAACCCAGTTAGAAGAGTCTAGGAATTTCGTCAGGAACAGTGCAGTCCCTGCCTTACCACTAGATGATAGCCTAGACATGGATAGGCCCCATGAACCGAAACAAGAAATTGCTGAGCTTCCGCGCTCTAAGAGCTCCCTACTGGCAGAAGGCCCGGGGCAGACGGATTTTCTCTAACTTACTACAAGAAATTGCAGCAGATATTCTTAATCCCCAGGCTCTGTCCCAGTATTGGAACCAACTTGGAGGAGAGAATTAGAAATGGACCCAACCAACAACACCAAAAAAGCTTTAATGGCCTCATTATAACACTTATATTAAAGGAGGGGAAGGATAAAACGCTCTGATCAAGCTACCGCCCTATCGCCTTACTGAATACAGACATAAAGCTCTTCGCGAAAGTCCTGGCGAATAGAATTAAAATCAAGATAGCGGAACCCCAACTTAATACACCCAGACCAAGCTGGTTTCGTAATGGGAAGGGAGGGCAGGGATAATGGGACAAGGGCACTATTGTTGATGCAGGCATGTAGGATAGCGGATGTCCCCCAGTCTATTCTTGTCATTAGACGCAGAGAAAGCGTTTGACAGAATAGACTGGGGACCATATGTTCACAACATTAGAGGTCATGGGAATAGGCCCAAGGATGAGGAGTTGGATTGAGATATTATACAACTTCCCACAAGCGAGGGTGAGGTGAACGGAGCTTTTTGTCACCCGGCCTTCACCATGAAGAACGGCACTCGACAGGGCTGCCCCCTGTCTCCGCTCCTATTTGTTCTAGCTTTGGAGCCCCTACTCTCAACAATAAGGAATATGCCGCTTTTATCGGAGGGATTAAGGTGGGAGATGAGGAAACACAAGCTTGCCGCGCATTTGCGGACGATGTGCTCTTCTTTCCTCACTATCCCCCGGATCACTCTTCCTAATCTACTTAAAGTACCTGAACATCTATGGCCAGTTGTCCAACTTTAAAATCAACACCGTCAAATCGGGAGATTCTGAACATCAACATAAAAAAACAGAAGTGGCCCAATTAAAAAGGGAATTTCAATTTCCTTGGAGGAGGAGCACATTAACTACCTAGGGGGGTTAGACTGGCAAACACACTGAGAAAAACGTATCTGATAAATTATATACCCTTGTTGGACCAGATAAAAAACGAGACAAAAAAGTGGACAACGAAATCGCTCTCATGGGTTGGAAAAATTAATGCTGTCAAAAATGATCATCGCCCCGAAAAAAAATTATAAATTTCAAATGCTTCCATTAGCAATTCCCAGATAGCGTTCTTTTGGGACCTTAAAAGAGCGTTGTCTCGAGATTTGTCTGGTCCAACAAGAAGCCGCGTATCGCAGCGGAAATCTTGACAAGAGAAAAAAAAATCAGGGGGGGTCTGGCCTTACCGGATTTTGAAAAATATTACCATGCAATAGCACTCACTCGGGTTATAGAATGGACAAAAGAAGAGGGGAAAAAAAAAAAAAAAAAAAAAAAAAAAAAAAAAGATGGGTTAATATAGAAAATACACTTAGTAACACGAATTTAGGTCAAGTGATATGGAATCCACCTGAATTCAGGGAAATAGGGTCAGGAAAACACATGAGATTACACGAGTCACTTTGAAAGCTTGGACTAAGTTACACAGTAATAATAGATGGGAATATAATTCACCACTGATTTTTTTAAAAAATAATATATATTTTGAGCCAGGGAAGAAGTTAAAACATGGGGCAATTGGATTAAGAAAGATGATGCACGATTAAGGGATATCACGAAACACGGTAAATTAAATACTATTCACGAATTAAGACAAATGCGGGATTTGCTGATGATTGACACCTGGAGATACTCCCAATTGAAGCACTTCGTAGAGAGACTACCCCAGCCAATTAGAAGCGGGGGAAGACTACACAGAAATAGAGAGGATTTGTCTACGTCCATCCACTAGAAACAACATCTCCCTCATATACAAAATCCTGATAAGAGAAGGCTCAGGGGGAAGCCCCCCGGGTGTCAAAAGATGGCAAAAGAGAAAACTAGGATCCCAATGTAACCAAGCCAGATGCGATAAAATTTTTAAGTTTATGCACGGGGGAGCAGTAGATATAAAAACCACAGAAATAAATTATAAATGCATATCCGGCTGGTACATTCAGACAGGACGGTTCTCCCCTGCGTGCTGGAGAGGCCCAGGCTCTATGGCACCATAGGTGGTACTGTCCTATAATTAATAATTTTTCAAGATGAGTAAATATCAGAATGGGGCTAGGACGGTTCCCCTGGCGTGCTGGGTGAGGCTGTGGCAGAGACATAGGTACTCTAGTATGGCAGAACACATATGGTGGTACTGTACCAGTTATAATTAAAAAATTTTGGCGGATCAATCCTTGAATTAATGAAAAAAGATAACAAAGCCAGAGTATCCAGAGATCCAACTGGTTAGATAATAAGAAGTACAGTTCCACGGGAACGATATCCCTGGGGACCGAGGTACCAAAAGCTTCAACTCGCGCCCATCCTCCTAGACGAGGCAAAAAAAAAAACTAATTCCGAAAAAATGGAAGAAAAATGAGAGTCCCCAGATAGGAGAGTGGATAGCGCGAGTGAACATTCAGCAAAGATTGGAAAAACAGAACCAAAGGTGATGAGGAATCGAGAGAAGAGGTGGGAGAGGGGAGGTGGGAAAGTTGGATTCAAATTTAAAACTGTGGGAGATACTATGAAGAGATAACTCAGTAAGGAGAAAGTCCACCTTCGCAAATTCTATTCAAACAGCACAAGAGAGGGGGGTGATAAATAAAGGGATTAAGGGTGCCCAATAGGAATAAGATGAACTGGATAGCTTTATAAGCGAAGTTTAGATGTTGTATGGTTCTATTTATGCTTTTTTATGCTTTTCCGTTTTGGCTGGGGGAAGTGGGGGGGGGAGGGGGTAAGGGGGGGGGGGGGGGTGGTGAGGGTTGAGGTGGTGAAAATATCAACTAGATAATGTTTTAAGGCGAAAACACGTTTTTGTTTGAACTTCGTTTATGTGCGTGCATATGTGTGTATAAAATTCTGTCTCTTTTTTGAAATAAATAAAGATTTAAAAAAAAAAAAAAAAAAAAAACATTGCTCCTCCTTCTGTCGTATATTATATATACAATGTGTGCACAATTATTAGGCAAGTGAGTATTTTGACCAAATCATCATTGTTATGCATATTGTCCAACTCCAAGCTGTATAAACTTGTATGCTTATTGGATTTAAGCATATCAGGTGATGTGTATTTGTGTTCTGAGGGAGAGTGTGGCCTAAGGAGATCAACACCCTATTTCAAGGTGTGCATAATTATTAGGCAGCTTCTTTTTCTTGTGCAAAATGGGCCAAAAAAGAGATTTAACTGACTCTAGAAGGAAAACATTGCAAAAAGTCTTTCAGAGGGATGCAGCATTCTTGAAATTTCTAAGATATTTAGGCGTGACCACAGAACCATCAAATGTTTTGTTGAAAATAGTCAACAGGGTCGCAAGAAACATTTTAAGAAAAGAAGACACTTATAAACTGCCAAAGATTTGAGAAGAAGATCTACAGGGAACCCATAATCCTTCATTGCTGTCATATTCCAGAACTGCAACCTACCCGGAGTGCCCAGAAGTACAGGGTGTTCAGTGCTCAGAGACATGACCAAGGTAAGGGAGGCTGAAAGCCGACCACTACTGAACAAGACACCTATGTTGAAACGTCAAGACTGGGCCAAGAAACATCTCAAGACAGATTTTTCAATGGTTTTATGGACTCATGAGATGGGAGTGACTCTTGATGGACCAGATGGATGGACCTGTGGCTGGATTAGTAATGAACACAGAGCTCCACTCACACTTCCAGCAAGGTGGAGGTGGGGTACTGGTATGGGCTGGTATTATTAAAGATGAGCTAGTTGGACCTTTTCTGGTTGAAGATGGACCTAAAATCAACTTCCAAAACTACTAGCAGTTTTTATAAGACACTTTCTTCAAGCAGTGATACGGGAAAAAGTCTGCATCTTTCAAGAAGACCATGATATTTATGCAGGACAATGATTCATTGCCTGCTTTGAAGTACTCCCCTGCGTGGGTAGCCAGTAAAGGCCTTAAAGGTGAAAGTATAATGACAAGGCCCCCTTCCTCACCTGACCTAATCCCTATGAAGAACTTGTGGGCCCGTCTTAAATGGGAGATTTAAGGTGAAGGAAAACAGTACACCTCTCTGAACAGTGTCTGGGAGGCTGTGGTTGCTGCTGCACAAATAGTTGATCGCCAACAGATCAAGAAACTGACAGACTGCATGATTGGAAGGCTTATGACTGTTATTGAAAAGAAGGGTGGCTATATTGGTCACTTATTTTTTTTTTTTTTTTAAATGTCAGAAATGTTTATTTGTAAATTTTGAGAGTTTGTCTCATTTCCTGTTCCTTTGCATGTTTGTCACACTTAAGTGTTTCGGAACATCAAACCAATTTAAACAATAGTCAAGGACAACACAAGTAAACACAAAATGCAATTTGTAAATGAAGGTGTTTATTATTAAAGGTGAAAAAAAATCCAAACCATCATGGCCCTGTGTGAAAAAGTGATTGCCCCCCTTGTTAAAACATACTATAACTGTGGTTGTCCACACCTGAGTTCAATTTCTCTAGCCACACCCAGGCCTGATTATTGCCACACCTGTTCACAATCAAGGCATCACTTAAATAGGAGCTGCTTGACACAGTAAGGTCCACCAGAAGATCCTTAAAAGCTACACATCATGCCGAGACCCAAAGAAATTCAGGAACAATTGAGAAAGAAAGTAATTGAGATCTATCAGTCTGGAAAGGGTTATAAAGCCATTTCCAAAGCTTTGGGAATCCAGCGAACCACAGTGAGAGCCATTATCCACAAATGGCGAAGACATGGAACAGTGGTGAACCTTCCCAGGAGTGGCCGGCCGCCCAAAATTACCCCAAGAGCGCAGCGACGACTCATCCAAGAGGTCACAAAAGACCCCACAACAACGTCCAAGGAACTGCAGGCCTCACTTGCCTCAG
Organism: Lithobates sylvaticus; assembly: GCA_028564925.1. Taxonomy (NCBI): domain Eukaryota; kingdom Metazoa; phylum Chordata; class Amphibia; order Anura; family Ranidae; genus Lithobates; species Lithobates sylvaticus. The sequence goes on from CM053038.1 coordinate 146,534,779, forward strand.
TTAAGGTCAGCGTTCATGCCTCCACCATCAGGAAAAGACTGGGCAAAAATGGCCTGCATGGCAGAGTTCCAAGGAGAAAACCACTGCTGAGCAAAAAGAACATCAAAGCTCGTCTCAATTTCTCCACAACACATCTTGATGATCCCCAAGACTTTTGGGACAACATTCTGTGGACCGATGAGACAAAAGTGGAACTCTTTGGAAGGTGTGTGTCCAAGTATATCTGGCGTAGAAGGAACACTGCATTTCAGAAAAAGAACATTATACCAACAGTAAAATATGGTGGTGGTAGTGTGATGGTCTGGGGCTGTTTTGCTGCTTCAGGACCTGGAAGACTTGCCGTGATAAAAGGAACTATGAATTCTGCTGTCTACCAAGAGATCCTGAAGGAGAATGTCCGACCATCTGTTCGTGTACTCAAGCTGAAACGAACTTGGGTTCTGCAGCAGGACAATGATCCTAAACACACCAGCAAGTCCACCACCGAATGGCTGAAGAAAAACAAAATGAAGACTTTGGAGTGGCCTAGCCAAAGTCCTGACCTGAATCCTATTGAGATGTTGTGGTATGACCTTAAAAAGGCCGTTCATGCTCGAAAACCCTCTAATGTAACTGAATTAGGACAATTCTGCAAAGATGAGTGGGCCAAAATTCCTCCAGGACGCTGTAAAAGCCTCATTGCACGTTATCGCAAACGCTTGGTTGCAGTTGTTGCTGCTAAGGGTGGACAACCAGTTATTAGGTTTAGGGGGCAATCACTTTTTCACACAGGGCCATGATGGTTTGGATTTTTTTTCACCTTTAATAATAAACACCTTCATTTACAAATTGCATTTTGTGTTTACTTGTGTTGTCCTTGACTATTGTTTAAATTGGTTTGATGTTCCGAAACACTTAAGTGTGACAAACATGCAAAGGAACAGGAAATGAGGAAGGGGGCAAACACTTTTTCACACCACACTATGTGTAGTTCGGTCTTTAGGCTTTACCTGTATTACGAGCAGTACAGTGGCCTGCGGTATGTTGCCTGGCTGTCCCCAGGTTCTGTAATACATATAACTGACCTGGATCAAACAATGGCTCAACCAAAGAATGGAAGCCATAACTCCTGACTTGCATAATTTTGGGTAATATTTTTTTTTTAGAAAGTACTACAAGGCATTTTCCAAAAGAATGGTTTGTAATGGCAGTTCTTACCTATTCGCATTTTTTCAGTACATATTTACTTTAACCACTTGCAAAACGGTTAACTGTACATGTACAATCAACGTGGTTATATTACTGGGTGATGATTATCATACTTGGTTATTGTTTTTTTCAGCCAGCGATGGGGCTTTTTTTTTTTTTACGTTAAAGCTATCCAAGTAGCTAATTAGCCAAGGAATTGAGTCTGTACAGGTGGTGGGAAATTGGTCTAAGATGTCTCTACCGACCTGATTTTTCCCCAATCTTTTCTCTGGTATTAGAAACCTGGTTGTGACAAAGTATTTTGGCCTATTTTTCTGGTTTCCCCAGCATGTAAAACAAGTCATTTTTTTTTTTTTTATAATATATTTCCCCCCCCCCCCAGGGGACTCGTTTAACAAATGCATCTGAATTGACACTGATCGGATGTCTGTTAAAGGCAGAGGAGATATCCCACGCCCCAGAAGTTTCAGTAAAGAGAACCTGTATATTGCCTCTCATTACAGTGATAGCAAATAAAATGTGAGTTTAAAAAAAAAAAGGAAAACTGTAAAAATTTTAATTCATTTTTTTTTAAAGCACCCCTATTCCACCATGCTCATGCACAAAGTGTTGAGTGCACACATGCGTTACACTTCGGTGTTGTAACTCTAAACTAGTCGCCCTTGTATAGGCTTTTTCTTTTAAATGAGTTCACCTATGGAGATGCAGATTGGTAAGATTGGTTTGGCACCATTTCTTTAAGCATACGCAATTTTTAACGCTTGACATTGTTGGGTATCTGCTGTAATTAATGTAAATTTTATATTTTACCAAAAATTGCGAATTCTTTTGTGTTTCTTGGGCAATTAAATTAAAAGGGAATTTTTCCCCCAAAAATTGCATTTTTTTAAAAACACACCATTTTATTCTCTAGGGCCTCTGCTTTTAAAAAAAAAAAATATATATATAATAGATATATTTATATATAGAAGTTTGGGGAAGTTCGAAAGTATCCTATTATAGCAAAAAAAAATACAGATTGTTAACATGTAAACAACAGTGTCAGAATAGGCCAGGTCCTTCAAGTGGTTGTTAAGTTATGACTTTGTTGCGCTCTAAAAGCGTATTCTTTTTCAAAATCTGTGTTTTGCTTTTGTTTTTTTAGATCAACCTGGCAATCAATTCGATGCTTTGGAAAAACTGGTTTAGAGATGAAATGCCGAGAATCAGGACTGCGCAACACTCATAGGGGTCGAATTGAAAAAAAGTGTTTGAAATCATGTAATGCTTTTAATTGCTGGAACTTGCTTTAAACTGTTGTTATATATTTTGTTAAAGAAATGAAGATGGTAGAGTGGGCGAAACCAAGGATTGAAACTGTGGTTTATGAGAAGAAAAAAAAAGTAAGTTTTTAAAATGTTTTCCTTTGGGAAACCAAGACTTTACACTCGTATGGACCACGTTGTGTCTGTTTTACACCCCACGCCCCCCCCCCCCACTCCAATGTGCCTGCCCAATATCTCTCCACAACACTCGGATAACTGGCTTCTGTTTTAAATGATTGGCTCCATTTTTTTTTACTTGCAAGATTCGCACTGCAGCATTTGAATTTGCTGCGTAAAATTTTGGATCACTTTAATGTAAAAACAATGAATTGAATGCATTATTTATGCAGTTTGTTTGCCCTGGCACTGTACATGTTCATTGTTCCCTTGTGCCTACAGATATTATTATTTTTTTTTATTATCGGTAATGAAAATTTTTCTATCTATTTTATGTGCATTTAACCACTTTCAGACCGGACCAATTTGCAGCCAAAGGACCAGGCCCCTTTTTGCGATTCGGCACTGCGTCGCTTTAACTGACAATTGCGCGGTCGTGCGACGTGGCTCCCAAACAAAATTGACGTCCTTTTTTTCCCACAAATAGAGCTTTCTTTTGGTGGTATTTGATCGCCCCTGCGGTTTTTATTTTTTGCGCTATAAACAAAAATAGAGCGACAATTTTGAAAAAAATGCATTATTTTTATATTTTTTGCTATAATAAATATCCCAAAAAAATATATAAAAAAAACTTTTTTTTCCTCAGTTTAGGCGATACGTATTCTTCTACATATTTTTGGTAAAAAAAAAAATCGCAATAAGCGATTATTGATCGGTTTGCGCAGAAGTTATAGCGTTTACAAGATAGGGGATAGTTTTATAGCATTTTTATTAATAATTTTTTTTTTATTATTAATGGCGGAGATCTGCGATTTTTTTTTGTGACTGCGACATTTATGGCGGACACATCGGACATTTTTGACACATTTTTGGGACCATTGTCATTTTTTACAGCAATTAATGCATGTAAATGCATTGATTTCTGTATAAATGACACTGGCAGTTTAGGGGTTAACCACAAGGTGGCAGTGTCGGGGTTAAGTATGCCTAGGGGTGTTTTTTTTTACTGTGGGGGGGCGTGGCTGTCAGCTAGTGAATGCTGATCTCTGCTCCAATCACAGGGAGCAGAGATCGGCGTCACTAGTTGCTAGGCAGAACGGGGAGATGCTGTTTATCTCGGCATCTCCCCGTTCAGCCGCTCCGTGAGACGATCGCGGGAGTCCCCGCGGCGATCGAGTCCGCGGGGACCGCGGCCGGACTCACGGGGGTCCCGACCGGCGCGGGAGCGCGCCGCTCCCGGCGCGCTCCCGATGGCACGGACAGGCTAAAGGAGGGACGTATATATACGCCCTCCTGCCTGTACGTGCCATTCTGTCGACGTATATCGTCGTGCGCCGGTCGGCAAGTGGGGGTCCACGTATCTCGGGGTTACTTGGTGATAGAAACACCAATTTTTTTTTTGGGGGGTTTATATCACCAAGTAACCCCGAGATACGTGGACCCAAAGTCGGGTCGCAAAATATTTTCGAATTCGGTTGAAAAAATTTCAAATGCAGTTGAAATATTTTCAAATCTGGTTGAAATTATTTCAACTGCATTATAAACTATTTCAACTGCATTAGAAACTATTTCAACCAGATTTGAAAATATTTCAACTGCATTAGAAACTATTTCAACCAGATTTGAAAATATTTCATCTGCATTAGAAACTATTTCTATCACCAAGTAACCCCGAGATACGTGGACCCAAAGTCGGGTCGCAAAATATTTTCGAATTCGGTTGAAATAATTTCAAATGCAGTTGAAAAAATTTCAAATGCAGTTGAAAAAATTTCAAATGCAGTTGAAATAATTTCAAATCATGTTGATACTATTTCAAGCGGATTTGAAAATATTTTGCGACCCGACTTTGAAAAAAAAAATGAAATTGATTCTAACAGTCTGCAGAAGATCTGCAAAAAAAAAAAGAAGTGAAATGGCTGTTAACCACTTGACCACTGGGCACTTAAACACCCTTAATAACCAGACCAATTTTCAGCTTTTGGTGCTCTCACACTTTGAATGACAATTACTCATTCATACAACACTGTACCCATATGAAACTTTTGTCCTTTTTTTCACACAAATAGAGCTTTCTTTTGGTGGTATTTAATCACCTCTGGGTTTTTTATTTTTTGCGCTATAAAAGAAAAATGACTGAAAATTCAGTAAAAAAATGAATTTTTCTTCGTTTTTGTTATAAAATTTAGCAAATTTGTAATTTTTCTTGATAAATTTTGGCCAAAATTTATACTGCTACACATCTTTGGTAAAAATAAGTACAAATTGGGGTATATTATTTGGTCTTTGTGAAAGTTATAGAGTCCACAAGCTATGGTGCCAATATCTGAAAATTGATCACACCTGAAGTACTGACGGCCTATCTCATTTCTTGAGACCCTAACATGGCAGAAAAGTACAAATACCCCCCAAATGACCCCTTTTTGGAAAGAAGACATTCCAAGGTATTTAGAAAGAGGCATGGTGAGTTTTTTGAAGTTGTCATTTTTTCCCACAATTCTTTGCAATATCAAGATTTTTTTAAATTTTTTTTTTTTTTTTCACAAAATTGTCATATTAGCAGGTTATTTCTCACACACAGCATATGCATACCACAAATTACACCCTAAAACACATTCTGCTATTACTCCTGAGTACGGCGATACCACATGCGTGAGACTTTTAAACAGCGTGGCCACATACAGAGGCCCAACATGCAGGGAGCACCATCAGGTGTTCTGGAGCACCCAGGACAATTCTGACATTTCTCTCCTACATGTAAAAATCATCATTTATTTGCTAGAAAATTACATAGAACCCCAAAATATTATATATGTTTTTTTAGCAAAGACCCTAGAGAATACAATGGCGGTCGTTGCAACTTTTTATCTAGCACGGTACTTGCGCAGCAATTTTTCGAACGTGTTTTATTTGGAAAAAAAATGTTTTGTGCTTTACAAAAAACAAAACTGTAAATTTAGCCCAATGTTTTTGCATAATGTGAAAGATGAAGTTACGCCGAGTAAATAGATACCCAACATGTCACCCTTCAAAATTGCACACACTCGTGAAATGGCGCCAAACTTCTCTACTTAAAAATCCCCATAGGCTTTAATTTTTTTTACTGGTTACATGTTTTGAGTTACAGAGGAGGTCTAGGACCAAAATTATTGTTCTCGCTCTAACGTTCGCAGCGATACCTCACATGTGTGGTTTGAACACCGTTTTCATATGTGGGCGGGACTTACGTATGCGTTCGATTCTGCGTGCGAGCACACGGGGACAGGGACGCTTTAAAAAAAATATATATATATATTTTATTGTTCATTTTACTTTATTTATTTTAGTTTGACCCTTTTTTTCCCCCCAAAAAATTTTTTGATCACTTTTATTCCTATTACAAGGAATGTAAACATCCCTTGTAATAGGAATATGGCATGACAGGTCCTCTTTACAGTGAGATATGGGGGTCAATAAGACCCCACATCTCATCTCTAGGCTGGAAAGCCTGAAATAAAAAAAAAAAACGATCCTGGCTTTGATCGTAGCGAGTATCGCAGGGTATTGTTGGGTATTGCAGGGTATGGCAGAGTATCGCAGGGTATTGCAGAGTATCGCAGGGTATGGTAGAGTATCGCAGGGTATGGTAGAGTATTGCAGAGTATCGCCGGGTATTGCAGAGTATCGCAGGGTATGGTAGAGTATCGCCGGGTATGGCAGGGTATGGCAGAGCATCGCAGAGTATCGCAGGGTATGGCAGGGTATCGCAGGGTATGGCAGGGTATCGCAGGGTATGGCAGGGTATCGCAGGGTATGGCAGAGCATCGCAGGGTATGGCATGGTATCGCAGGGTATCGCAGGGTATGGCAGAGCATCGCAGGGTATGGCAGAGCATCGCAGGGTATGGCAGAGCATCGCAGGGTATGGCAGAGCATCGCAGGGTATGGCAGGCCATCGCAGGGTATGGCAGGCCATCGCAGGGTATGGCAGAGCATCGCAGGGTATGGCAGAGCATCGCAGGGTATGGCAGAGTATCGCAGGGTATGGCAGAGCATCGCAGGGTATGGCAGAGCATCGCAGGGTATGGCAGAGCATCGCAGGGTATGGCAGAGCATCGCAGGGTATGGCAGAGCATCGCAGGGTATGGCAGGGCATCGCAGGGTATGGCAGGGCATCGCAGGGTATGGCAGGGCATCGCAGGGTATGGCGGGGCATGGCAGAGTATTGGCGGGGTATGGCAGAGTATTGCGGGGTATGGCACAGTATAGGGGGTATGGCACAGTATAGGGGGTATGGCACAGTATTGGGGGGGATGGCAGAGAATCCATCCATCCATGCTCAGCCATCCCTCCATACCCTGCAATACCCAGCAATACACTGCAGGCTATGGCAGGGTATCGCAGGGTATGGAGGGATGGCTGAGCATGGATGGATGGATCGGTGGTGGCAGAGCAGGCTGTGGGCACTACAGATCCCGCCCACAGCACTGCTGCCACCGATCCCCCCCCCCTCTCCTCTCATACTGTACCGATCGGTACAGAGAGAGGAGGAGAGAGGAACCGGCGTCATCAAATGACGCCGGTTTGCTTACATGTGATCACTCCGTCATTTGACGGAGCGATCACGTGGTAAACGGCCGTGATGAGCGGCCGTTTACCGTGATCCATGATCCGCCGGGTCCTCTGGACCCGGCGATCATGGATGCTCTCGAGTGCGCGCACCAGGGGGGCGCGCAAGAGCAGAATTCTGTGAGGCCGTTAATTAACGGCCTCCCAGAGTTAAGCAACCGCCCTGTAGCCGTTTTTCGGCTATGGGCCGGTTGTTAACTGGTTAATAGTCTACAGGAGATCTGCTATTAAATTATATATTTTTTTCTATTCTGTTCTAATCTTTTCTATTTGAATTATACATTTTGGAAGATGGTTATTTACTTATATACATCTGTCACATAAAAAAAAAGATGTGAAATGGCTGTCACGGATGTCGATCGCAAGGCAAGTACATATGCTGTATGTCATTGTCCACTTGCCACAACACCTGCCACAAGTGTCAAGACACCTGCCATGAGTGCCACGTGACCGACCACAAGTGCCACGTGACCTGCCACGTGACCAAGTTGTGGATTGTCTACTTGCCATGTCACCTGCCACAAGTTATGGGGTTCCTAGCACCAAGTGACCCCCAGATATGGGGGATATGTCAAGTACTTTTCTACAACAGAGAATTACATTTTGTGACCCGACTTTGGGGCCACATATCTAGGGGCCACTTATAGCTAGAAACACCAAATTTGGTATGCAAACACAGTAGAACTAGCACTACAACCTCTCCAAATTTGTTTCTATCACCAAGTAACCCCGAGATACGTGGACCCAAAGTCGGGTCGCAAAATATTTTCGAATTCGGTTGAAAAAATTTCAAATGCAGTTGAAATATTTTCAAATCTGGTTGAAATAATTTCAACTGCATTAGAAACTATTTCAAATCTGGTTGAAATAGTTTCTAATGCAGTTGAAATAATTTCAAATCCAGTAGAAATATTTTTAAATTCGGTTGAAATATTTTTAAATCTGGTTGAAATATTTTCAAATCCGGTTGAAATAATTTCAAATGCGACTGATTTTTCGAATTCGGTCAAAAACGAAACAAAATCCGAAAACAAATTTAACGAATCTAACTAAACAAAATGAATTAATTAACGAATTAAAACGAAACAAAACAATTTTTTTATTTTTGCACGTCTAACACGGATGTCGATCGCAAGGCAAGTACATATGCTGTATGTCATTGTCCACTTGCCACATCACCTGCCACAAGTTGTGTATTGTTCACTTGCCACAAGTGCCACGACACCTGCCACGAGTGGCACGACACCTGCCACGAGTGCCACGTGACCGGCCACGCGTGCCACATGACCGGCCACGAGTGCCACATGACCGGCCACGTGACCAAGTTGTGGATAGTCCACTTGCCACGTCACCTGCCACAAGTTGTGGGGTTCCTAGCACCAAGTGACCCCAAGATAGGGGCGATATGTCAAGTACTTTTCTGCAGCAGAGAATTACATTTTGTGACCCGACTTTGGGGCCACGTATCTCGGGGCCACTTGTAGCTAGAAACCCCAAATTTGGTATGCAAACACAGTAGAACTAGCACTACAACTACAGACTATTAGTATCTATTTCGTTTTCTCACCAGATCTCCTGCAGACTATTAGCATCTATTTCTTTTTTTAGCAGATCTCCTGTAGACTATTAACAACCATTTCACTTTTTTTTTGCAGATCTCCTGCAGACAATTAGTATCTATTTCGTTTTCTCACCAGATCTCCTGCAGACTATTAGCATCTATTTCTTTTTTTTAGCAGATCTCCTGTAGACTATTAACAGCCATTTCACTTTTTTTTTGCAGATCTTCTGCAGACTGTTAGAATCAATTTCATTTTTTTTTCAAATTCGGGTGGCAAAATATTCTCGAATCCGCTTGAAATAGTATCAACATGATTCGAAATTATTTCAACTGCATTTGAAATGATTTCAACCGCATTTGAAACTATTTCAACCGAATTCGAAAATATTTTGTGACCCGACTTTGGGTCCACGTATCTCGGGGTTACTTGGTGATAGAAACACCAAATTTGGAGAGGTTGTAGTGCTAGTTCTACTGCGTTTTCATACCAAATTTGGGGTTTCTAGCTATAAGTGGCCCCGAGATACGTGGCCCCAAGTTCGGGTCGCAAAATGTCAAGCACTTTTCTGCAGCAGAGAAGAACATTTTTCGACCCGACTTTGGGGCCACATATCTCGGGGCCACTTGTAGCTAGAAACCCCAAATTTGGTATGCAAACACAGTAGAACTAGCACTATAACATCCAAATTTGGTGTTTCTATCACCAAGTAACCCCGAGATACGTGGACCCAAAGTCGGGTCGCAAAATATTTTCGAATTCGAAAATCGGTCGAAAACTAAACGAAATCCGAAAACGAATTTAACAAATGTAACGAATCTAACTAAACGAAATTAATTAATTAACGAATTAAAACGAAACTAAACAAAACGAATTTTTTCCTTTTGCACATGTCTACTTCATAGGAAACCTGTCTAGCCTGTAATTCAGAACCTCATTGAAATCCCCCATTACCAATACTGGGGTTTCTCCTTTATCCTGTAAAAATTCATTCAATTTAAGCAACACATCTATTTTAAATGGCGGTGGGATATAAACGTTTGCAATCACATATGCTCCATTTTCAATCATACAATACAAAAAAACATATCTCCCGTTTTCATCAATATCAATCTGTCTGCAGGAGAAATTTACTCCAGATTTTATCAGGATACTAACCCCCCTGCTATATGTAGAATATACTGAATGATATTGAAATTGATATTTCTTATTCTGCAAGGCCCGGGCAGTGTGCTTAGTTAAGTGTGTCTCCTGCAGACAGATCAATTCTACCCCTCTCCCCTCCATTATAGCAAACACAGCTGCTTTCTTGGCGGGTGTCCCCAATCCCCTAACATTCCCCGTTCCTATATTAATCACTATCATTTAGACTTATATGTAGCTGCAATGGCACCAGAAAACCTGAAGTGCACCCCTATTTAGAGCCATCCTCACAACTATTGTCATTTCCACCCTTAATCCTCCAATACTACCCTTTTCCCCCCTTATCTTTACCAACCAATCCTTATCAATACGTGATCTCGCCTCATATTATCAAACCAATTTATCTAATAGTGAAGAAAACAAAAAAAAAAAAAGGGAGGAGAGAGAAGGGAGGAGCAGAGCTATACCGAGCCTCCCTCCCCAACAGACTCCTCCGTCCACACACCCTATTCCATAAGGATTCTCTTTCTTAATTCTTAGTGAAGTTTGTTTCACTCCTTTATTTAATGTGTTTGTGTTCTGTGTTGTGCATCTCTCTTTAACTTTAAAACGAATTATTTTTATCCTATCTTCCTTCTTCCCTCCCCACCTCCCTTTCCCTCCCCCCGCGCCCCTTCCTTTTTCCCTCCCCCCCTTTCTTTTCCACCTACCTAGGTGAACCCCTAGGGGGCTACAAGTGACCATTTTCCACACTAACATTTCCACTCTTATCCTTTCACACACCCCAACTTCTCATACTCTGTGCATTTCCCCCCTCCCCTCCCCTAACTAGCATAATAGCTAATACTAGTCATCAAATTTCTAAACCATTAATCTTAAACATTTACCCCCCCCCCTCCCCCTGCCATCTTCATATAGTTGCAAGTCTCTCTTTGTTTCAATCCATCTCTCCATCGCTTCTGGGGAGTTAAAAAAACTGAGACTCCCCCCCATGCTGTTATCCTTAATCTTGCGGGGTACATCAATGCATAGGGTATTTTAACCTTCTGTAAGGTGCGCTTAACCTGCAAAAATTCAGATCTTTGTCTCTGTAGTTCTGGTGAAAAGTCAGAATAGAATGAGATTCTAGACCCATTAAAAAGAATATTCCCTGCTTCTCTTGCTCTTCTCAACAGCAGAACCTTGTCTTTGTAGTTAAGGAATTTAAACAGGAGCGGCCTAGGAAACTTTGCCGTTGGAGAAGCTCTAAAAGGGATTCTGTGGGCTCTTTCGATAGCAAATACTGCTGAAAAAAATTCCCTCCCACAGAATTCAATTAACCATTTTTCCAAGAATTCCACAGGGTTCGAGCCCTCACTTTTCTCTGGAAGACCGATCATCCTTACATTGTCCCTACGGAGTCTATTCTCCATTTCTTCTAATTTTGTTGAGTGTTTCAATATTTGTTCTTTCATGTTTTTTACGTCCGCCATCAGCGGGAATGTGTCATCTTCTAGTTGACTGATTCTGCCTTCTAGCTCTGATGTTCTTTGCCCTATTTTTTCCAACTCCTGCTTAACTAGAGTCATATCTTCTTTCACTCCTTTCATCTGGTTGCAAAGTTCCTTAATTGAGCCATTACATGCATTTACTGCCATCAGTACATCTTTTAAAGTAGGTTCTGTTACTTGAGGTAGCCCAGTTTCAACTATACCATTTATGTTACCTTCCAATCCTGCTGGCTCTGCTACACCCACTGCCCCTGCTGTGTTTTTAATATTCACAACTTTGGGTGCCCCAGGTATCCCAATGTTACCCGGTTGGCCCTGGCTTTTCCTATCGGAGGGGCCTCCTTGCTGCATTTTGGCCTGGGCCCCCTTTTTTTGGGGTGTATGTGCCGGGGCATGCGCATATTGCTCCAGTCTTGCTGCCGCTGATGCAGCAGCTGTCTGTTGCTGGGTTTGCTGGCAGTTTTTCTCTTTAGCTGATCGCAGGTGTTGCATTGTTACTAAAACAATAATTATAGCAAAAGGCCCACCAAATTATACAGAGAAAAAAAAAAAAAAAGAGAAGTATAGGATTCCTGTTTGAGTAGGATTTCTTAATGCTTTGATACTTTTACTTTTTCTGTGCTTGCGCATATATCAAGTGGTGGCAACTATAAGTGGATATAAATGACCATGATCCTATGGAACGTGATGAGGAAGGCATTAATAAGAAAATAACAGTCTTTATGTCCTCCAAGCGCCCACACGTTTTAACACACAGTACGTTATAAGTACGAGGGGAAAAGAAAGGGAGTAAAAAACACTTTTAACAAGGAAGCAGCAGTCCATAAAATTTCCCAAGATCTCCGCAATGTATTGCACAGTATATCACACTTTATAGATAGCTGTAAGGGACCGAGAAGAAAGAGCCAGCAGCTTTTACACAGTTCAATTCCTTCAAAGTGACATTTTATAAAGCAGGGCCAACATTGATACCTTATCTCTCTATTTGCATTTACTCATGTATCCAGTGGTGATTTATAGGGTCTGTTTTATGCTGGGTCAGCAGGGTAAGCGTGTTGAATTTTTTTTCTTTTTTTTTTCCCCCTTCCCTTCAAACAAAGCACTTTCAATCTTTCAATCTCCTGAGCCCATGCTCCTCCAGGGGTTTTGGATAGTCCCGTGCTTGATGGTTCGCTCCTGCTAGCTGATTTAGCTGTGTGTATTCAGCGGAGGCATTGATGATAGTGTCCCCTCACTTCTCTCAGCTCTGCTCACCACGAGCGGTGTGTAGCCTGCGTGTGACGTCACTCAGAGCTCGGGACTAGGCTCCCTCCAATAGAGCACTGCTGGCTTCCTAGCAGGGGGTTTGAAGCTGATCCCGGGAGGACCGGGAGACTTCGTATCCCACGTGTCTCTTACCCTGCTGCGTGCATTGGAGGACACCGAGCCCTGCTCTGCTAAGCTGCTCCACTTTAGGGGAGAGGATCTTTAGGTCCTCAGGTCCTTATAGCCGGTCTCCATAAGCCAGAGCGATAGAAGGGAGGGGGAGAATCGCACAGATATCTTCTCACTCCTCTCCCTCACACATCTCACCACGCCACTCTAGCATCCGGTCACGCCCCCCCCCTAAGATCATTCTTAACTCGCATCCACCACGACCTTCTGTGCCAGAGACAAGCCTGGACCATGAGATTCCACTTTGAATGATTCATCTATGGAGGATTGCAGCCCAAACAGCTTCCCCTTCCTCATCCAGAGGAATTTCCATCAACTTTTCCTCCCCCAACCAAAAAGTAAGTAGGATAGCACCCAAGTTTGTGCTCCCAAGGTATTGTGAACTCCTGACTGCTCAGCCCAAAAATTACTGTAGAGAATTACTCCCTTGACTGGAAGGAAGCAGACAATTTAGCCCCTGAAACAAACAAGATAAGGGCAGGGATTCAGACCCGATTGGACCCAGAGGGGAGCCATTACAAGGTTAAACTCCCAACCTGGCAAAGGAATCTGGGAGCCCCCACTGCCCAACTACTCCCCACCTCTCTGCTTACAAGAAGCCATGACTTGTCAAGGGATTAGAGGCCTGTAACCCAGCGGGAGTTGGCCTCCCAGCCGAGAGTAGTGTCGGCCGATGTCAAAGCACTAAAAGTGGCAGCACCCTCTTACATGTCTTCCTGTGACAGGAATTTAGCACAATCAGCATTTCTGAAAGGCGGGATGGCTGGGATGCATGCTGGATGCTGTTAAACAAGGTGGGCAGTAAAACTCATAGAAGTGAATGGGACACAAGATGGCGCCCATGCATGCACAGTGGCGCAGCCAGAGACTATTTACTGCTCCCATAAAGGGGGGGGGGAAACACCCGATTCCATGCCATCCTGCACCACATACAACAAAGAAGGGAGGCATGCACCAGTCCATGCTTCAGTACATTAGTATGCCTTCCAGTAGCTCTGCCATAGATCCTGACAATCCTCCTGATTGCACCGGCATCCTTGCTTGTACCTGCTGCCACCTCACCTCAGCTTTCTCTGCTGAAATGTCCAGAAGAGGAAAAACAGCTGCATGGTTTCTAATCCACATGGCCAAGATGGTGGCCTCCTGCTCGCTCAGCAAAAGAGGTAGCTTGGTGCCTCTTTGCCAGAACCCCAGGTAAGGACCTTCCACTTCTCTCTCAAGCAGCACCTGCATGCCCTGATCCAGATGCAGTTCCTGAAGATCTGGATGCTTCCCCCTGCAGATGGATGACTACTCATCAGGCATATCCGCTGTGAGTACACTAGGTAAACTGTACATTGAAGATCACTGCCTGCAGGATCCAGTGATAAAAGGCAGACTTACAGGCCATCCCGCTCTTGTATGCAGACATTTTTGGCCTGCTGGGCGTAGTGACATCTACCTGGAGATGCAGGAACAGAATCCCATAAAACAAGAGGGTCAGGAAGCACCCATCACCTTGAGACACTAGCACAAAACTGAGGTTTAGCTGAGCGAGATGGGGTTATGCCTTTTTTCCCCCCCAGATAGTGTCCATTCACCTGAATGTGGCAGCATGATCTATGTAGTAATTATTAACTCCTCTGTGTCCTGGGATATATGATTAAGTAGGATTTTTGTACCAACAATAAAATCTGTTTCTTGGAGTGCCTTAAGGCAGTGGTCATCAACCCTGTCCTCAGGGCCCACTAACAGGCCAGGTTATATGTATTACTTTAGGGAGATGCAGACTAGAATACTGCAATCACTGAGCAGCAAATGATATCACCTGTGATGCATTTCAGTCATCTTGCAAACCTGGACTGTTAGTGGGCCCTGAGGACAGGGTTGATGACCACTGCATTAAGGGACATGCAAGTATTTTAGTAAATGCCTCCTTGGGCTCAGTAGATGGATTGGGGGACAGTGAAAGAAGGGGAGGATATGGGAGGAGCAGAGAAGACAGGCTCAAACAGCCTTTTTACACAATGCAGAGGATTAATCCCTTAGGTTCCACAGTGAGTATAACAAGCATGCTTTATGGCATATGCACACAGATTTTTAATGCTGTGGGTTTAGTAACAATTTAATGTGCAATCCTCCTGTAGATGACAGTATAATTTGTAGGTAAAAAAAGACTACCTGTATCCCTCAATGGACTAGAAAGAACTATTTGCTTTTATATTTATAAATCAGCGAGTATCAATACCTGTTTGTTTGAATACCTGCAGCATTAGAGACTTAGGCTGGATTCACACCTATGCATTTTGCACTACAGTCCATTTACCATGGTTTCCTATGGAACACGTTCTGTAGTGCAAAATGCACTAAAAATGCATAGCTGTGAATCGGCCTTAATGCTTCAAAGCCACTGGTTGAAGACCCCTGATACAGAACTGAAACCTTAAGAAATGACAGTATGAAAATAAATCTATTTGTGGCATAAATGCGGATTCCAAAAAAGGTTTTGTTTTGTGGATCTCATCCAATTAGTCTCCACATTATAGCATATGTAACTCATCACCAGATACAATTCCAAACGCATTCTAGTATACACCATGCCGTCACTCTACAGGGTATTGGGATGCAGTTCACAGTATTGTCTTAGCAGTTACATACCACTACAGTGGGGACCCCCTTACATTTTTTACTCTTTGTTATATTGCAGCCATTTGCTAAAATCATATAAGTTTCATAGTTAGTAAGGTTGAATAAAGACAACAGTTCAACCTGAGTGAGTGTCTACAATTGTCCCTATCCCTGTACATTGCACACTCACATCAGTCCCTACCCTCAAAGAGCCCACAATCCAAGATCCCCATTCATATACTAGGGCCAATTTTTGGACAGAAGCCAAGTAACCTACCTGCATGTCTTTGGATTGTGGGAGGAACCCGGAGGAAACCCACGCAGGCACAGAGAGAACATGCAAACTCCAGGCAGGTAGTATCATGGTTGGGATTCGAACCAGCGACCCTTCTTACTGCTTCATTTTTTTTTCCCTCAATGTACACACAGCAACCCATATTGACAGAAAAACCGAATTGTTGAAATTTTTGCAGATTTATTAAAAAAGAAAAACTGAAATATCACATGGTCCTAAGTATTCAGACCCTTTGCTGTGACACGCATATATTTAACTCAGGTGCTGTCCATTTCTTCTGATCATCCTTGAGATGGTTCTACACCTTCATTTGAGACCAGCTGTGTTTGATTATACTGATTGCACTTGATTAGGAAAGCCACACACCTGTCTATATAAGACCTTACAGCTCACAGTGCATGTCAGAGCAAATGAGAATCAGGAGGTCAAAGGAACTGCCTGAAGAGCTCAGAGACGGAATTGTGGCAAGGCACAGATCTGGCCAAGGTTACAAAAAAAACTTAAGGTTCCTAAGAGCACAGTGGCCTCCATAATCCTTAAATGGAAGACGTTTGGGACAACCAGAACCCTTCCTAGAGCTGGCCATCCGGCCAAACTGAGCTATTGGGGGAGAAGAGCCTTGGTGAGAGAGGTAAAGTGGCCCGACGGAAGCCCACAAGACACATGAAAGCCCGCATGGAGTTTGCTAAAAAAAAACGCCTGAAGGACTCCAAGATGGTGAGAAATAAGATTCTCTGGTCTGATGAGACCAAGATAGAATTTTTTGGCCTTAATTCTAAGCGGTATGTGTGGAGCAAACTAGGCACTGCTCATGACCTGTCAAATACAGTGAAGCATGGTGGTGGCAGCATCATGCTGTGGGGGTGTTTTTCAGCTGCAGGGACAAGATTGACTGGTTGCAATCAAGGGAAAGATGAATGCGGCCAAGTACAGGGATGTCCTGGATGAAAACCTTCTCCAGAGTGCTCAGGACCTTAGACTGGGCTGAAGGTTTACCTTCCAACAAGACAATGGCCCTAAGCACACAGCTAAAATAACAAAGGAGTGGCTTCACAACAACTTGACTGTTCTTGAAAGGCCCAGCCAGAGCCTTGACTTAAACCCAATTGAGCATCTCTGAAGAGACCTAAAAATGGCTGTCCACCAACGTTTACCATCCAACCTGACAGAACTGGAGAGGATCTGCAAGGAGGAATGGCAGAGGATCCCCAAATCCAGGTGTGAAAACTTGTTTCATCTTTCCCAAAAAGACTCATGGCTGTATTAGATCAAAAGGGTGCTTCTGCTAAATACTGAGCAAAGGGTCTAAATACTTAGGACCATGTGATATTTCAGTTTTTCTTTTTTAATAAATCTGCAAAAATGTCAAAATTCTGTGTTTTTCTGTCAATATGGGGTGCTGCGTGTACATTAATGAGGAAAAAAAATGAACTTAAATGATTTTAGCAAATGGCTGCAATATAACAAAGAGCGAAAAATTTAAGGGTGTCTGAATACTTTCCGTCCCCACTGTATATTATAACCTGTCTTATATACCATATTCAGAGCACATACTGAAGTATTGCTTGGAGAAAATGAATGGGCTGTTTTTACTCATTAAGCTTAAATGCACATAAAATAGATTTATTGTAACATGACCAAAAGTAAGCCCCAATGAATGCTGCACAGAATGATTAAAATTACATCCAATTATATCAAGACAAATAACATTGTCCATTTACTTTATTTCTGGCTCTGTGTGAGGATTACATTAGAACTTTGTGGTGTCAACCAAAATGCTGCCCAAAGCACAATTTACATAATTTTACATAAAGCAGAAAGAACAATTTCATTACCGATATTAAAAAAAAAAAATAATATCTGTAGGCACAAGGGAACAATGAACATGTACAGTGCCAGGGCAAACAAACTGCATAAATAATGCATTCAATTCATTGTTTTTACATTAAAGTGATCCAAAATTTTACGCAGCAAATTCAAATGCTGCAGTGCGAATCTTGCAAGTAAAAAAAAATGGAGCCAATCATTTAAAACAGAAGCCAGTTATCCGAGTGTTGTGGAGAGATAGTGGGCAGGCACATTGGAGTGGGGGGGTGTAAAACTGAGCACTGTCAAACCAGTGTAAATTCTTGGTTTCCCATGGAAAACAATTTAAAACTACTTTTTTTTTTCTTCCAAACCACAGGTTCAATCCTTGGTTTCTCCCACTCTTCCATCTTCATTTCTTTACAAAATTATAACATCAGTTGAAGCAAGTTCCAGCATTTAAAAGCATTATATGATTTCAAACACTTTTTTCAATTCGACTATGAGTTGCCAGTCTGATTTCTGCATTTCATCTCTAAACCAGTTTTTCAAAGCATCAATTGATTGCCGGTTGATCTAAAACAAAAGCAAAACAAGATTTTGAAAAAGAAATAGCTTTTAGAGCGCAACAATTCATAACTTAACCACTTGAAGACCAGGCCTATTCTGACACTTTTTTTACATGTAACAATCTGTATTTTTTTTTGCTATAAAAGATACTTCGAACTCCCCAAACATATATATATATATATATATATATATATATATATATATATATATATATATATATATAAAATATATATATATTTTTTTTTTTAAAGCAGAGGCCCTAGAGAATAAAATGGTGGGTTTTTAAAATGCAATTTTTGGGGGGAAAATACACTTTATTTTATTGCACAAAAACACAAAAGAATACTCAATTTTTGGTAAAATATAAAATGTTACATTAATTAAGCAGATACCCAACATGTCATGCTTTAAAATTGCGTATGCTTAAAGAATGGTGCCAAACTACGTTACTCAATCTCCATAGGTGACTCTTTAAAAGCCTTTACAAGCTACTAGTTTAGAGTTACACAGAAGTGTACGCATGTGTGCATTCACCTTTGTGCATGAGCATGGTGGAATAGGGGTGCTTTTAAAAAAAAATGAATTTACATTTTTACAGTTTTCTTTTTTTTTTTAAATCACTTTTATTGCTATCACTGTAATAGGCAGTAACAGGTTCTCTTTACTGAGACATCTGGGGTCTTATAGAACCCAGATATCTCCTCTGCCTTTAACAGCATCCGATCAGTGTCATCAGATGCTTTTTACGAGTCCAAATTGACTTGTTTACAAGCTGGGGAAACCAGAAATGCCAAAATACTTGTCTCATCCAGTTTCTAATACCATAGAAATGATTGGGGAAAATCTGGTCGGTAGAGACATCTTAGACCAATTTCCACCACCTGTAAAAACCAATACCTTGGCTAATTAGCTACTTGGATTGTTTTTACGTAAAAAAAAAAAAAGCCCATCGCTGGCTGAAAAAAACAATACCAGTATGATCATCATCCCAGTATAACCACTTGATGTACATGTACATTAACCGGCTGGCAAGTGGTTAAAGTAAATATGTACTGAAAGAATGCGAATAGGTAAGCTGCCATTACTAACCATTCTTTTGGAAAATGCTTTTAGTACTTTCTAAAAAAAAAATATTACCCACAAGTAGGCAAGTCAGGAGTTATGGCTTCACTCTTTGGTTGAGCCATTGTTGATCCAGGTCAGTTATATGTAGTACAGAACCTGGGGACAGCCAGGCAACAAACCGCAGCCACTGTACTTCTCTTAATACAGGTAAAGCCTAAATAAGAACTACACAAGTGGCAAATTACTTACCTTGCTTACAAGATGGTCTGTTGCCTCAAAGTGTCGGCCAAACATTTTCGGAGAATCTCCAGGGATAGGCTCTATTTTGATACACACTTCTTGGCCCTTTTTTGCCACATCTACAGTTTTATGGTTGATTTCAATACTAGTTATGATGCCAATGTCTACAAACTGAAAGGGAAAAATGCGTCACATAGATTTTTCAGAGTCCATTCGGTTTTTATTACATGAATAAAGTGCTCATGGTGTACAAGCTCTTATTTTTACATGGAAAGGCTATTCAACAATAAAACACCTTTTTTCACTAGAAGGTGAAACAGACTTTTTTTTTCTAGGCTTTAATAAATGAGAGCATCAGAGTGCTACTGATTGTTAATTTGTACAATATCACCAAATAGGAGTGTAATTGTACATAAATGGAGTAAAGGGTTCACGCAGAAAGGGGATGAGGATGTACCAACTATGCACAAATCTTTACAGCGTATTCCCCTTCAATGACTTAAGAAATAATTACGCTCTTGTAAAACAAAGATACTATCTACACCAATACATCCAGTGCTATGATTGTTTAGATTCAGGTTAGCCACAATAATATGCATTGCTCATGTTCACAACACAGAATAATTACTCCTGAAGTGACTCATGTGCAGCACAGATAAATGAAATGTGTCACCAATACACCAACAAGCTTGTTTTCTTGTGCATAAAGAAGGATCCCTGTGCGGTCCAGAAACATTGTTTTTTCTGTGGGCTCATACATGAATAAAGTCTGTATGCTGGCAATGTACACTGTGTGCACAATTATTAGGCAAGTTGTATTTTTGAGGATTACTTTTATCATTTAACAAATACAGTGCTCTCGGTCAATCCAAAATATTAATAAACCTCAAAACCTGAATACTTAGTAAAAGTGAGGTTTTGGCTTTCTTAGGAGAGTATCTATGTCTGCACAATTATTGGGCAACTATTAGTGTGCAGAATTATTATGCAACTAAATGAAAAACTAAAATTTTCCTATCATCTGTCAAAGAGAATAATAAACCTCAAAATTTACAAATAAACGTTAAAAAAAAAAAAATCAGTGAATAATATAGCCACCCTTCTTTTCAATAAGCCGTAAGCCTGTTTTTTGATGTGTTGATGATCAACTTTTTGTGCAGCAGCAACCACAGCCTCCCAGACACTGCTCAGAGAGGTGTACTGTTTTCCTTCACCGTAAATCTCCCATTTAAGACGGGCCCACAAGTTCTCAATAGGGTTTTAGGGGTGAGGAAGGTGGCCATGTCATTATTCTTTCATTTTTAAGGCCTTTAGTGGCTAGCCACGGAGTGGAGTACTTTGATGCATGCGACAGCATTGTGCTGCATAAATATCATGGTCTTTTTGAAATATGCAGACTTTTACCTGTACCACTGTTCAAAGAAAGTGTCTTCTAAAAACTGGCAGTAGGATTGGGAGTTGATTTTGAGTCCATTTTCCAATCGCAAAAGGTCCAACTAGCTCATTTTTAATACCAGCCCATACCAGTACCCAACCTCCACCCTGCTGGCATCGGAGTCGAAGTGGAGCTCTGTGCCCATTACTGATCAAGCCACAGGTCCATCCATCAGGTCCGTTAAGAATCACTCTCATCTCATCAGTCCATAAAACTTTTGAAAAAAATCTGTCTTCAGATATTTCTTGGCCCAGTCTTGACGTTTCAGCTTATGTGTCTTGTTCAGTAGTGGTCGGGTTTCAGCCTTCCTTACCTTGGTCATGTCTCTGAGCACTGAACGTCTTGTACTTCTGGGCACTCTAGGTAGGTTGCAGTTCTGGAATATGACAGCACTGGGAGGATAATTGGTTCCTGGTAGCTTCAAGATTGATTCTTCTTAAATCTTTGGCAGTTAATACGCATCTTTTTTTCTCAACACATTTCTTGCGACCCTGTTGACTATTTGCATCACAAGGTTTGATGGTTCTGTGATCACGTCCCAATATCTTAGCAATTTCAAGAGTGCTGCATCCCTCTGAAAGACTTAAAATTTTTGTCTTTTCAGAGTCAGTTAAATCTCTTTTTTGGCCCGGTTTGTCTGAGAAAAAGAAGCGTCTAATAATTATGTACACCTTGATATAGGGTGTTGATCTCCTTAGGCCAAGCCCACCTTCATTACACAAATACACATCGCCTGATATGCTTACATCCAATAAGCATTCAAGTTTATACAGCTTGAAGTTGAACAAATGCATTGAAATGATGACTCGCTCAAAATTACTCACTTGCCATATAATTGTGTACACAGTGTATTCCATCCATGCTGTATACTGAGATTAGTCAGGAGTTGTTGCAGCACACTTTTAATCACATGGTTGATTCCAGTATGGTGCACAAAAGTAATATACCATGTCATATGCAACACAAGCACAGGCTGACACATTCTAATTGCCAGTGTTTTTATCTATTCTTCTTATGTTCCAAATATTTCAATAGATAATATATCAATATGCAATTTTTTACTGCTAAAGGCACTATGGCCTTTACAGTTACAGCAGATTCCCAATTGTTGATTTGTGAATGATGCCCCAAATGACGACTAATAGAGAGAAGGCATGGTTTGTCTCAAATAACGTGCTCACTTAAAGACTAAAATTTTGCTCCAATGAAATTCAATAAAATTTATATGATGTAGCCATAAATACATCACTAGATGTAGATAAAAAAAATCAATGTAAAGTAACACAACTATTTGTACTTACACCTTTACTTGGTACACATATTGGTGTTCCTTGTTTGACTTGTCCAGCTTCTATAATCACTCCCATGACAATGGGATCTCGGGAATTAAAAATAAATTGAGGAAGAATCCTAATTTTACATGGAAACACAGCTATGTGCCTGAAATGAAAGCATAAAATGGTTTGAGTTTTATATAGTCAAACACAGAGATTTTATAAATACATATCGATCTAGCTATCCATATCTACACACACTGTGTGTATATATTTTTATATTTAGAAGAAGAAACAAATAAATCAGTATTAGATTCCTTGTACGCTTAGATGGCTAATTTGACTTCTATGTTTATTCCTGAAGACCCGTGAGGCCACAGTAACCAGAATTATTAGTTACTTTTCTGCTACAGGATAGAAAATGTAATTTACAGACAGATCAGTTGCTTTGAGGCCTCCAGGCTACATTATTTACATATACCTGTGTTCCACAGCAATTGAATGCTTAGTACTTATGTACCTTGGCTGCAAAACTACACCCCCTGTACCATAAGGGGGAAATGTAAGTGCATGTTAAAAGGAAGAAAATAGTACAAGCAGTGGTGGTAATAGTACAACGAATATTAGTTCTGAATAGTCGAGCCTCTATAAAAAGTATTTCACAAACCAGGTTTGGCTGTAACAGCAGACATATCACTCACTTGAACTCCTCCTGCTTCTGTTTCTTGTAATCCTGCCTGTATTTTGTAAAGGCGTCAAACAAATGGTAGATGATTTCAGCACTAAATACACGCACACCTAAACTATCCGCCATTTCTTGAGCTTCTCTCTCAATGCGCACATCAAAAGCTAAAATGACGGCATACCTAAAAGGGGAAAGAAAAAAAAAAAGGAGATTTTAAGTGGCAAGCAGAAACTACCAGCCAACTACAAAGTGTTCTTTAAGATACATACACACAAATATACATAGATACATATACACACACAAAAAAAATAAAAATAAAAAAATAAAAAATAAAAAAAAAGGAAAAACACTTGTATTATTTTTTATAGATAATGTTTTTTAATCAGGTCAGACCTTAACCATAGATATGCACTGAAAGAAAGCAGCAGTGAGGTACATCTCTGCTAAACAGAAATAGTCTGCATACTTAAGTGCGCACCCGTGCAAAGGGCCGTGTTTGCCCACATAGGCTGCACGGGTATTTTGTGCAGGCAGTTCCATTTATGTCAACTGGGACACAGCAGTTGCTCCCAAGTTTGAGATCTGTGTGGGTATGTGCCCTCAAACTCACACTGTCTGCATTTGGGGACACAAACCGGCGCCCATGGCAAACTGGGAGCAGCGGCTGTGTCCGTGCAGCAATTGACATGAATGGGACTTCCTGCAGGCAGATGCACAGAATATCTCTGCATCTCATGCGGGCTAACACGGTCCTTCGCACAGGTGTACGCATAAGTACGCCAACGTGAATGAAGCCTAAAAGGCAATATGTCTGTCCCAATGAAAAATGGGAATCCTGACAGACTTGGAAATTGCATATCTTGGGAGTATAGTAAAAAGGACACAAGAATTGATTCTTCGACAATAGGTCATATTCTATCAAGTGATAGGACACTAGCAAAAAAAAAAAAAAAAACTTTATAAAAAAAAAAAAAAACCTTATAACCAAGCCCACTCTGAGCCTCCAGTTTGTTAGAAAGCTGCTAGGAGCTCACAGAAGAAAGAAAGGACCCATGTTCCTGTAATAAACTCCAAAATATGGAACTTACAGGTACAACAAAATTCCCATTATCTTAATCATACATACAGACACAGGAATAGATTCTTAGACCAATGGAACGCCCCAAAGCAATCGGCTGAGGGGTGGATGACAAAATCGCAGTAGCAGGCCCACAGGAAAAAACAGAAAGGGTCAACAGACAGGTGATAGCAGAAGCAACTTGCTGCCAAATCATACATCAGCAAGGGCCTAAACAGCCACTTGGCAAAACATGGTTTTTAAACATGAACAGAGGAATCGGAGATGGCCCTGAAGCCTGTAGAAAAAAATACATATATGTTAAAAAAGTCCATGAACTGGGCTCAGGGAGCGAAGAAGGAATTTTTTCCCTGAGGGAAGCAGCCCTAGAAAAGAACCACTCAGCTGGGTGGAAGAGGAGGGAAGAATCCCATAGAAGGACCATCCTACAGGCACACAGAAGAATGAGGCGTGGCAGGTAGCCATAGAGGACTGTCCTGATCCTAGCCATAAGGGGAAGTGAAAATTGTCTAACAAGGATTCAAGGCAGTATTGTGAGGAGAATGAAATTCCCACAAAAGGCAATAAGAATAGCACCGGGGAAGCAAGAATGACTGGCTTACAGGATACTTTGTCCCTATGTGTGCTTTCTGGACCTTTAAACTACATGCCATAAACCATGCTACTTGGGACACAAGCTTCTGGGGTTTTCCCTGCCTACTTCTGCCCCTACTTGCCCCCTCCATATCTCTATATCTTCTATCTCTCTTCCATCACTCTTTTCTTTATTGCTGACCACCATACACACCTTCTGCCAGGCTGGGGAGTTCCTTTTTACTCCTCCTTTCCCAGATAACCACAAATATATAATATGCTCCCATCTTTCATAACTTGACATTCAGGCCCGTGACCCGTCACATTTCAATTGATAATTATGCCTGCGATCTTTCTTGTGATATTCCTTTATAGGTTTCTCTTAACCCATACGTGCTATGGCTAGTTTAAATACGTTGTACTCCGTTACTTGATTAATTCTTTGCTCAGGGTTGTCTGCTCTATACACCCCTGGTTTGATAAGCTGATGAGTAGGGCAATTTTCAAAGTGGTATTGCTGATAATTTCACTTGTATACAGCTTACTCGTACTGGTCATACTGTCTACAAAACCTATTGTAGACTGGTTGTATACTGTCTGTTTTCTTCAATAAACAATAAACAAGAAGTACAGGAGGCTAAAGAAAGGAAGAACAAAAAAAAGGAGTTTCTGTGGTTTCAGGAGTGCAGTTGTCCACAAAGGTTGGCAGGGACTGGCGCAGGCAGAGACATGGTCAGCAAACAGGCAAAAGATTGGTCCAGGCAACAGGCAGAAATGTGGTCAATAAACAGGCCATGGCTAGTACAGGTAGCGGGCAGAGGAAACACTGCACTAGTGTGGCAGTGATCAGGAATACTGTTGCTGGCTGCAATGGTCTGGGGACTAGTGTGGCAGGAATCAGAGACATTACTGCTGGCTTACACTGGTGTGGCAATACTGCAGCTGGTGTGGCAGTGATAAAGAATAATATTGCTGGCATGCACTGGTCTGGTGTCACTAGAACTGGTGTGGCAGTGGTCATAAAAGCCATTGCTTGCTGCATTGGTCTGGTGTGGTGGCAATCAGGAACACCGATTCTAGATTCACTGGTCTGGCAACACTGTGGCTGGTGTGATCAGAGAACTGTGACTGGATGCAGGTTGGGGCTAGGGGTGGTAAAACATAGTTGAGCTGCTGTTTTACCACCTGTCAACTGCTACCCACCGATCGTCACCCATTCAAATGAAGTGCGGGGTCCAAGGTGTTAAAGCAAGTGGTGAGGCGGCGATACAATGCTTTCTCACTGCCTGTCAAATGCTCTGTGAAGAGCGATCTGAACATGGATGGCTCTTCACAGAGTATTGCACATGTGAACAAGTCCTTATGGTGATACTGGGACTGATGTGAAAGTGATCAGGGACACTAGGACTGGTGTGGTGGTGATCAGGGACACGGACTGGTGCTGTGGTGATCAGGGACACTGGGACTGGTGCGGTGGTGATCAGGGACACTGGGACTGGTGCGGTGGTGATCAGGGACACTGGGACTGGTGCGGTGGTGATCAGGGACACTGGGACTGGTGAGGTGGTGATCAGGGACACTGGGACTGGTGCGGTGGTGATCAGGGACACTGGGACTGGTGCGGTGGTGATCAGGGACACTGGGACTGGTGCGGTGGTGATCAGGGACACTGGGACTGGTGCGGTGGTGATCAGGGACACTGGGACTGGTTCGGTGGTGATCAGGGACACTGGGACTGGTGCGGTGGTGATCAGGGACACTGGGACTGGTGCGGTGGTGTTAAGGGAAACTGGGACTAGTGCGGTGGTGATCAGGGACACTGGGACTGGTGCGGTGGTGATCAGGGACACTGGGGCTGGTGCGGTGGTGATCAGGGACACTGGGACTGGTTCGGTGGTGATCAGGGACACTGGGACTGGTTCGGTGGTGATCAGGGACACTGGGACTGGTTCGGTGGTGATCAGGGACACTGGGACTGGTTCGGTGGTGATCAGGGACACTGGGACTGATGCAATGGTTATTAGGGACACCGAGTGGGTGGCAGTAATTACACACACAGAAAAAAAAAAAGTGATATTATTTTCACAGTTATTTTTCAACATACTGTCACCAGAGTAGTGCATGGTCATCAAAAAAAAAAAAAAGTCCGGCAAGCAGCATCTTTGAGGCGCTTTAGGAGCGGTGTATACACCACTCCTAAGGTGCCCCTGCCCAATCAAAGGGTAGCGCCGCTGCAGTGGCTGAAAAAGGGTTTAACCCGTTAGCGGCCGAAAATCACCGCTAAAAATAGTGCCGCTTTACCGCCGACGCCCGCCTCAGTGTGAAAGTGCCCCAAGTATTTACTTATAAATCCATTTTATTTTAACATGAAAATGCATTCACCAGATCTCAATTTGCATTTACATCTAAAACTGTAACAGAGTAGTTTCCCTTAATGAAATGGTGCAGAAATAAAAAACATATCCACAAACAGCAGTTGCCAGCTACAATGATCAGTAAGGATGGGCTCGGGCGTGTTCGCACCTCCACGTGCCAGTTCCCACCAAGAAGCTTACACTGCACTTCGCTAATCACAGGCAGGAAGACATTTCCTGATCTGTGCAGCTGCGGACTGGGAAATGTCTCCCTGCCTGTGATTAGCGCTGTACAGTGTCAGCTTCTTGGCAGGAACGGGCACGTGGCTTTGCAACAAGCCTCATCCTCTGTCATGCAAGCAGAGACAAGTGTGCAGTCCCCCGCAGTTGCCAGAGTGGATAAACCTGCCTCCTTGTCCACATCTATTCCTGCCATAGCCCCAACATCAGCCATTGAGGAGTCAGCTGACTTATTTGACCACAGCGTCAGCCACTTGCCCCTTGATGATGCCCATTACTGGATTCAGATGTTGGTTCTGAGGTTGAGGATGACAGGAACATGAGCCCAGAGAGAGGGACGAACACTGGCAGACAAATTGTCATGCATGTTCCCCAAGCCGCAGCATATTGCCAAGTTGTCTCCAGTGGTAATGATGAAGATGGAGGAGAAAAAATGATGGAGATCACTGATGCGACTTGGCTGCCAGATAGAGCAGAGGAGGAAACTGAAGATGAGGAGGCTCAACCCCAAGGAGGCTGACATCAAGAAAGAGTAGAGAGCAGCCACCCTATTCCATCACATTTTGCAGCTGTTCTCTCCTGGCCCACTCCCCAAAGCTCAGCTGTCTGGGCCTTCTTCAGCACATCTGCAGCAGATCGCACTGTTGCTATCTGCAACCTGTGTCTCAGGCACATCAAACCTGGCAAAAACACCAACCATTTCGGTACCACATGCTTAACAAGGCATTTAACGTCAAACCACACAAAAGAGGCAAAATGTGTCCCTCCTCCTCACCCACTTCAGTCTGCCCCTGCGATACCGAGTCATTACCTTTCAGCAGCCTCCACTGACAGGGATGATTGTATAGCACAGGGTGTCCCAGGTTCTAGCAGCACACCATCAGCTGTAGACTGTAGCTATAAAACTTCTCTGCCCCATCTGCTGCAGCAGGAAAAAAATGCAGTCCCTGCCACCCACATGCCCAGCGTCTGAATGCAAGCTTGTCAAAGCTGTTGGCTCTCCAACTTTTGCCTTTCAGCCTGGTGGATTCTGCCCCCTTCCGTGAATTCGTACAATGTGCTGTACCACAATGGCAGGTTCCCAGTTGCTACTACTTTTAACGTAAGGCCATTCCATCTCTCTACCATCACGTGGAAGGGAATGTTTTGGCATCATTGGGCAAGGCAGTCAGCCATAAAATCCACCTTACTGCTGACACGTGGTCCAGCAAGCATGGGCAGGGACAATACATTTTGTTTACAGCACACTGGGTAACGCTGCTTTGCAACTCGAAAGGATGCAGGACAGGGCTCGGTGCTGCAGCTTGTTGTGCCCCCACAATGTGCTGTACCACAATGGCAGGTTCCCAGTTGCTACTACTTTTAACGTAAGGCCATGATTGGGCAAGGCAGTCAGCCATAAAATCCACCTTACTGCTGACATGTGGTGATGATGCCAGACCTGTGAGCTCTAACCCTCCTCCTTCTCCTCCTCTGCCACCTCCATGCCCTCCTCTGCAGAATTGTCCTATGAACATCAGGTACCCCCTAAGTGTTCAAAGGGCTATTCCCAGAGTCAGGCTAAAAGGAGCCATGCATTGCTTCAGCTGGTGTGTTTAGGGGACAGGAACCACACCGGAGCAGAGATTCTTGCAGCTCTGCAGGGAAAGGCCTAGAGGTGGTACACACCACGCCAGCTGGGGCCAGGAATGGTGGTGGTGTGCGATAATGGCTCAAACCTCCTGTCCGCCCTTAGACATGGAAAGTTGACACATGTGCCATGCCTGGCACATGTCCTCAATTTGGTACTAAATCATTTCCTAAGTACATACTCAGGGTTGCAAGATGTACTAAAGCAGGCCAGAAGAGTCTGTAGCGGTCATACACAGCCAGTTCTCAAATTCCACCTGCCTGTAAACCGCCTGATTTGTGACATGCCCACCAGGTGGAACTCAACTTTGGGAAGCGGCTATACATGCAGCAGAGGGCTGTGAACGAGTACCTGTGCCAGTGCGGCATGACGACAGGCTCAGGCCACCTCGGCTTTTTTTCCTCACGCCAATGGCTGATCATTAAGGATGCATGCACAGTATTGTCACCATTTGAAGAGGCCACAAGAATGGTGAGCAGTGACAGTGCATGCATCAGCGACACAAATCCCTGTTGTGTTCATGCTAGAGCAGACTCTGCATGGCATTATTTCCTCTCAAGGCCCACTTTATCCGGACACCATCATTTCTATGTCACAGAACACACAGGAGGAGAGAGGGAGGAGGATGAGGAGGAGGATTCTGGCACTTTCATAGGCTTTGAAGAAGAGGTAGACATGTGTCAATCGGTAAGCAATGGCTTTCCAATCCCAGGACCCTTGGGAGTAGTACGTAGCTGGGAGGAGGAGCTTCCAGATGCTGTCATCCTGTGACCCCGAGAAGTCTGCTTCTCAAGCCTCTGCAAATTTGAGGCGCATGGGCAACCTCATGCTTCAAAGCCTGGGAAAGGACCCAAGAATACGTGGCATAAAGGGTTGGCAACCCTCCTTGACTACTGTTATAAGGAAAAGGTCTCAGAACTCATCCCGTCCCCACAGAGAGTGCAGAAGATAAAATCTCTTGAGGACACGTTAAAGAGGATTTTATTGAACGTTTTTCCTGACTCCAGTAAGTTACTGTGTCGTGGAAAATTTAGTCTTGAGTCTTCTTTTGGTCTAGAGAGGAGCGTTGGAGAAGGTGTCAGCCTAAGTGAGGCATTTCTGAATTTTTTTAGTCCTTGCCGCCCAGGGCTGTCAGCTTCCACATCCCATCGGCAGCGTCTGCATCACATGGTGGAAGATTACCTCCAGGCCAAAACAGAGATGGAGAGCTTTCCAGCTATCGATCCACTGACTTACTGGGTCATGAGAATAGACCACTGGCCAGAAATTGCCTAGTATGCTATTGCGTTGTTGGGCTGCCCTGCATCCAGCGTGCTTTCAGAATAGCATTCAGTGCTGTAGGAGGTTTTGTTACTGATCATAGAACGCGTCTGTCCATAGACTTCGCGGACCGTTTGACTTTTACAAAAATGTATCAGTCCTGGATTACCAGCTATGAAGCCCCTGATGCCGATGTCACTGATTAACTCTTTTTGGGATGTGGAATATCTGCAGGACTTCGAGGCTGCCTAGCTTTGAGGGTGTTCAATCATTTCACCTGGAAAAATGTTTTTGGTACAGGTTTCATGGGCACAATTAACACCCAAAGAGTAATTATTCTGCACCTGTTTGAAGGCCAATTCTTGCTTCCATCAAGATTACCTCTATAGGGTTACAGTGGGAAAAATGTCATTTAAAATTGCTTGCGGCTGTAATGTATTGTCGGCTCCTGGCAATATAGATAAAAAAACATTGAAAAAAACAGCGAGCGCCCCCCTCCTGAACCATACCCACCTTTTTTAAATAAAGGAGTTGTCAAAAACTGTCTCCTGTCGTTTTTACTTTTTTGACACTTTTTTTGGTGAATGGGTAGAGGTACAATGTACCCGATACCCATTCACATAGGGGGGTCTGGGATCTGGGGGCCCCCTTGTTAAAGGGGGCTTCCAGATTCCTATAAGCAAGAGCAAGGGTTACATAGTTACATAATTAGTAATGTTGAATAAAGACACCAGACCATCCAGTTCAACCTGAGTGAGTGGGTGCATGTCTACAATTGTCCCCATCCCTGTACATTGTATATCGCACACTCACATCGAGGAGCCCACAATCCAAGGTCCCCATTCCTATACTAGGGCTAATTTTGGACAGAAGTAAATTAACCTACCAGCATGTCTTTGGAGTGTGGGAGGAAACCGGAGTACCCAGAGGAAACACACGCAGGCACAGGTAGCACCCTTCCCATGCTGAGGGCAAGTGGCCTGGTATGGTTCAGGAGAGAGGGGCGCTCGCTCAGAGTGACCGAAGTACTGGCTGGGGTTGAGGTGTAGGTTGCGAAGAAGAATCCTCACGTTTGACGAACTGGCAGGCACTCAAGGGTTTGATCAGAAAAGGTAGTAGGGGACTAGAGTTTGACTGTTCAGGTAGGAATGACAGTAGACGATCGAGTATGGTAACTGGACACCAGACATTGTTTGTTTTATAGAGGTGGATGTCTATCCCGGAGCCTGATTGCTGGGTTTTAGATACTGCAAGGTGAAAGATGAAATGGTCTTGGTAGCGAACCAGGGGATGTGTCAGGTCACCCTGAGGCTAGGTGACAGATGCACACCGTTGGGATCAGGAGTGCACCGCAAGGTAGTGGACCCTATGGCTGACTGCAGTGGACGGGAGTCCAGGTGATCCGGAACACGAGGCCGCTGGACACCAAGACGGATCCCACCGGGGTTAGAGCGTAAGATTCCCTGGGGCGCGGAGTCTAAGAGCCAGCTGGTGTTCACCAGAGCCTCGAGTGGTGAGGATGGACTGGGCTGCAACTGGCTCCAGGTCGCGACCCCCAGGGTCCCCCAGCTCACACCCACAGTAGGCAACAGGGAGGACAAGGATAGTGAGGGATAAGCCAAGGTCGGGGCCACAAGCAGAAACGGACAACAAGGTACACGCCAAGGTTCAGGGTCACAAGCAAACAGGGATAGTCAGGGACACGCCAGAGGGTCAGGGTCACAGGCAAACAGGGATAGTCAGGGACACGCCAAAGTCGGTAACAGGACACTGAATAGCACACGGCTGGTAACAGAAAGCCAAAAACACAAAGGTTGATCAGCAGGGTTGGCCTGCAGTGCACAGGTGTCATGAAGATCCTGCCAGAAATCTAAACCCGGGCCGTCCCGGCTCTCAGATTCCATTGCGCATGCGCATGCGCATGCGCGCCCGGGCGCGGGCACGTGCACAACCGCGCACAGGGAGACGGGCGCGCGCCCTAGTTAGCACCAGCCGGCCTATTTAAGCCTGACCAGTGCAGACGGTCTTTGCTGTCTGCTCTACAGCGTTGTGGTGTAGTAAAAGAAACCTGATCCTGTTATACCTGTTCCTTTGACCCGGCTTGCCATAGACTATCCAGCTTTCTGCCTGTACCCGGACCCCGGCTTCCTTTGACCATCCTCCTGCCTGATCCATTGTACCTTGCTTCTAGTTCAGATCCTCTACCTGGCTTCTTTGATGAACTTTGGTTCCTTGCTAAGTCTCTATCCAGTCTGCAGTCTGACCCCTGTACAAACCTGATCACCTGTTGGCTTCCAGTCCATTCAGTGGTTCCGTTTCCTGTGTTCAGTTCCTGTCAGCTCTGCTATCCAAGCTTACCTGTGAACCTGTCTGCCAAGCCATTGTTCAGTTCCTGTCAGCTCTGCTATCCAAGCTTACCTGTGAACCTGTCTGCCAAGCCATTGTTCAGTTCCTGTCAGCTCTGCTATCCAAGCTTACCTGTGAACCTGTCTGCCAAGCCATTGTTCAGTTCCTGTCAGCTCTGCTATCCAAGCTTACCTGTGAACCTGTCTGCCAAGCCGTTGTTCAGTTCCTGTCAGCTCTGCTATCCAAGCTTACCTGTGAACCTGTCTGCCAAGCCGTTGTTCAGTTCCTGTCAGCTCTGCTATCCAAGCTTACCTGTGAACCTGTCTGCCAAGCCGTTGTTCAGTTCCTGTCAGCTCTGCTATCCAGTTTACCTGTGAGCCTGCTTTCCAGAGATCCTGCCAGCTCTGCTATCCGGTTTACCTGTGAGCCTGCTTTCCAGAGATCCTGCCAGCTCTGCTATCCAGTTTACCTGTGAGCCTGCTTTCCAGAGATCCTGCCAGCTCTGCTATCCAGTTTACCTGTGAGCCTGCTTTCCAGAGATCCTGCCAGCTCTGCTATCCAGTTTACCTGTGAGCCTGCTTTCCAGAGATCCTGCCAGCTCTGCTATCCAGTTTACCTGTGAGCCTGCTTTCCAGAGATCCTGCCAGCTCTGCTATCTGGTTTACCTGTGAGCCTGCTTTCCAGAGATCCTGCCAGCTCCGCTATCCGGTTTACCTGTGAGCCTGCTTTCCAGAGATCCTGCCAGCTCTGCTATCCCGTTTACCTGTGAGCCTGCTTTCCAAAGATCCTGCCAGCTCTGCTATCCAGTTTACCTGTGAGCCTGCTTTCCAGAGATCCTGCCAGCTCTGCTATCCAGTTTACCTGTGAGCCTGCTTTCCAGAGACTCTGTCAGCTCTGCTATCCAGTTTACCTGTGAGCCTGCTTACCAAGATCCTGCCAGCTCAGCTAACCTGCTTCCTTCCCACCGGTCTGTAGATCCTGCCAGGCACCCGTGCTCCTCCTCACTCCTGGCTCTCCTGTTCCCACACCAGGGGACCAGGAGTGGGAGACGCAAGGGAGGACTCTCCCTGCAATCTCGGGCTCGCACCACCAGGTACGTGACAGTAGCAGACAGCCCTGTCTGAGCCCGAGCAGGGAGCCCCCGCCATGGAGGGGCTATGCAAACACCTGGTGGGTCTGACCGAGGCGGTGAGGAACCTCCAGCAAGGGTATACCCGCCTGGAGGAACGGGTGCTGGCTTTGTCTGGTCCATCCAGTACCCAAGGAACTCCTCACCCAGCAATACCCCCAACGGGGCCTGCACCTACCCAGACTATAGTAATGCTACCACCCGAGCCCAAGGTACCCACTCCAGAGAAATTTACAGGTGCCCGTGGTAGCTTCAGAACTTTCCGTAACTCCTGTGAACTCCATTTTGCCCTGCAACCTAGGACCTTTTCTCTGGAGACCACCAAGGTGGGTTTTGTGGTAGCCCTACTAACTGGGGATCCCCAAATCTGGGCCCACCGTCTCGTGGAACAAAAGGATGCAGCATTGACCAGTCTCTCCACCTTCTTTGACGCCATGGCGCAGCTTTATGAGGACCCCCAACTCTCAACCACTGCGGAGGCCGCCTTACGTTCTCTCCAACAGGGTCGAAGACCAGCAGAGGACTATGTGGCTGAGTTCAGGCGTTGGGGTGCCGACACCGACTGGAACGATGCTGCTCTCCGTCACCAATTCCGCATGGGACTCTCAGACGCACTCAAGGACGAGCTCGCCAGAGTGGGGGTACCTCAGACCCTGAACTCCCTCATAGACCTAAGCATCCAAATTGACCGGCGCCTACGGGAGCGTAGGGCCGAACGAACCTTGGGGTCCCCAAGACCTACCTGGATGCTTCCCAGGGGCCCAAGTCACTTCCGCACTGCTCCCCCTGTTAAACCTGTTCATGCCTCTTCTGCATCTGAACCCATGCAACTTGGACTACTGCGGCCTTCTCTCACTCCAGCAGAACGCCAGAGACGCCGCAGCAACAATCTGTGCCTGTATTGCGGAGAGCCTGGTCACTATGTCCGGAACTGCCCGGCTAAACTCCGTAAGTTCCCCACTATTCTCTCCAGTTATGTGGATCCTGTGACCGGGGTTTCATCTCATCTTGCCCTTTCTGTTTCCTTCCAGTTCTCAGGAAGGACCCTAAAGACCACCGCAATTATTGACTCTGGTGCCTGTAGTTGCTTTATGGACTCTGCTTTTGCTGCCCGGCATCGAATTCCTCTCCGTCCAAGGGAACAGGGCCTGTCCGTCCACCTGGCGGATGGGTCCACCATTAAATCTGGCCCAGTGACTCAGGAGATTGCCCCATTGCATACAGTGATCTCAGAGTCACATCAAGAACTGTTATGTCTGGACATAATTTCTTCTCCCTTGTTCCCAGTCATTCTAGGGATCCCCTGGCTGCAAGCACACAACCCGGTCATCAACTGGTCCACAGGAGAGGTGGCCTTTTCTTCTCCCTACTGCCAAAGGTCCTGCGGCTCCTTGGCCCCCGCAGGACCCTCTGCTTTGCTCTGCCTCGAAAACGAGGCAGGTCTACGTCAGTCCATCCCTGAAGTCTACCATGCATACCTGGATGTGTTCAGCAAACGAAGGGCAGATGTGCTGCCACCCCACAGGCCCTATGACTGTCCCATTGAACTCCTTCCCGGGGCCAAGATTCCCTTCGGTAGGGTTTTTCCGCTAACAGAAGTGGAGCAGGGGAATTTAAAGGACTATATTGATGATAACCTGAAAAAAGGGTTTATCCGCCCGTCTACATCTCCTGCAGGTGCAGGAATATTTTTCGTAGAGAAGAAGGACCGTTCTCTCAGACCCTGTGTGGACTATCGTGCCCTAAATGAGGTCACAGTCAAAAATCGCTACCCGCTCCCCCTGGTACCTGAACTGTTTCAGAGGCTTGGCACAGCCTCCATCTTTTCCAAACTGGACCTCAGAGGGGCGTACAACTTAATTCGTATTAAGGATGGGGACGAATGGAAGACGGCATTTCGGTCTCGATTTGGGCACTTCGAGTACCTGGTGATGCCGTTCGGACTCTGCAACACCCCCGCTACCTTCCAGTCTTTCATAAATGATGTGCTTCGGGACTTCCTTGATGTTTTTGCTGTTGTTTATCTTGATGACATACTAATTTTCTCTTCCTCCCTAGAGCTGCATCGTGGACATGTTAAAAGTGTTTTGGGCCGTCTCCGGCAACATGCCTCTTTGAGGTAGAAAGCATACCCTTCCTAGGTTTGATCATTTCCAGTAGAGGCATCCGGATGGACCCCCAGAAAATCTCAGCCATCCTGGACTGGCCAGTTCCCGCAGATAAAAAGGGGATCCAGCGATTCATTGGCTTTGCCAATTTTTATCGCAAATTCATCAAGGGATTCTCGGCCATAGTGGCACCCATTACTCAACTCACCAAACAAGGTACCCGTTTTCATTGGTCTCCTGAGGCCCAAGGGGCCTTCGAGGCCCTCAAGGGGCTCTTTACCTCAGCCCCTTTCCTGAAGCATCCAGACCCTTCGCTACCCTTTGTTCTAGAAGTGGATGCCTCGGAGATAGCTGTAGGGGCCATCCTGTCCCAGAGACAGGGCGTCAAAGCCCTGCTACACCCCGTGGCATTCTTCTCACGGAAACTGTCCCCAGCCGAGAAGAAGAACTACAATGTGGGGGATCAGGAATTACTGGCCATAAAGTCCGCCCTCGAGGAATGGCGCTACCTGCTAGAAGGGGCTACTCATCCAATCTTGATCTTCACAGATCACAAGAATCTAGAGTACTTGAAGACTGCCAAGAGGTTGAAACCTCGACAGGCCCGTTGGGCCTTATTTTTCTCTCGTTTTACCTTTCACGTGACATATCGTCCGGGTTCCAAAAACGCGAAGCCGGACGCTCTGTCTCGTATGTATCACAAATCCCAGGATGGTTCCCCTCCAGACACTATCCTTGCCCCTGGAAACTTTCTCCTGCTACAAGAAGACCTGCTGTCCCAGCTCAGGCGGGCTTCCAGTGGCCTCATACCCACTCCCGGTCCTGGGTTGCAGGCCAAGGATGGGCTATTGTGGCATGGGGATAAGATTTTCATTCCCGAGGGTCTGCGGGTAACCATCCTGGAATTGTGCCATGATCATAAGCTTGCCGGACACTTCGGTGTCACCAAAACCACTGAATTGGTACAACGTACCTTCTGGTGGCCTCAGTTAAGGGAAGACTGTAGGAAGTTTGTGGAAACCTGCACTGTGTGTATTCGGAGCAAAAGTTACAGAACCAAAGCCTGGGGCCTACTCAAGCCATTGCCAGTCCGAGATCGTCCCTGGAAAATGCTGTCCATAGACTTCATTGTGGAACTACCCCCAGCAGAGGACCACACTACGATCTTCGTGATAGTTGATCGTCTGTCAAAGATGGCACACTTTGTCCCCATGAAGGGCACCCCTTCGGCCTCAGAAACCGCACAAGTGTTCATCCGAGAGGTCATCAGACTCCATGGGGTACCGGCCAACATAGTGTCCGACCGAGGGGTACAATTCACCTCTCGGTTCTGGAAATCACTCTGCAAGGCCCTCAACATTGAGCTATCGTTTTCTTCCGCTTATCACCCTCAAACCAATGGGCAGACCGAAAGAACCAATCAGACCCTGGAACAATACCTACAATGCTTTTCTTCCTTCTCCCAAGACGATTGGATCTCCCTGTTACCAGTTGCCGAGTTTGCATATAACAATGCTATCCACTCGGCCACCCAACAGACGCCTTTCTTCGCCAACTATGGCTTTCATCCTTCATTCCTGCCCAATTCTCTTCCTGAATGTACTGTGCCCGCAGTTCAGAAAAACATTGACTTCTTTGCTTCCAATAACCAACTCCTGCAGGACACCATGGCCCGGACCCAGGAACATAACAAGACAGTCTTTGACCGAAAGAGGCGTGGGGAATTGGTACTGGTACCAGGTGACACAGTATGGCTCTCTACCTTGAATCTGAGGATGGCTTGTCCCTCGAAAAAACTGGGCCCTAAGTTCTTAGGTCCCTTTCCAGTCAAACGAAAGATTAACGAAGTAGCCTATGAGTTGGAACTTCCTGATTCCCTCAAGGTCCATCCAGTCTTTCATGTTTCTCTGTTGAAGCCCTCCACTCCCAACCCTTTTTCCAACAGAAGGACTGTACCCCCGGACCCAGTCTTGGTAGATGGCGAGGAAGAATATGAGGTAGAGGCCATGACTAGTGTAGCCTAGATGTTACCCACCAGCTGATACAGCCAAATACTTCCCCTTACTTTAACTTAAATAATAGACCACACCTTCTTTTATGGAGTAAATGGCCGCAACAGCCTTTTATTAAAAACATAACTCCAATAACTGAAACACACATAAATAACCATAGTGATAAATAACATATCAACACATAACCAGTAAACAAACATCAAGAACTGTAAACAATCAGTTACACCCTGTTGATTGGTCAGTGACGGAGCTAAGTACTATAAAACATATATATAACTACTGTAACTGTATATATATATATATAACACCACCGGGGGCACTGCGGGATACAACATAACCAACTGGCCTCCATCTGTGCCGCCCGGAGACAAACACCTATCCCGCAGTGCACGAGTAATCATCAAATATATAATTTGATGTACTACCAGGAGGGGCCATCTACTGATGAGCCCCCCACAAACCGGAGGGGCCATCTAATGATGAGCCCCCCACACACACTTACCACCTACATAACTGCTCCGTCACTGACCAACGAACAAACACGCCATAGCCTAAAAGGTTGACACCTCATCCTTGCAGGCACCTCCACACCCGCAGGGCCGACTGAATCCCCTCCTGCAGACCCAACGACCACAGGTCGATGCCCACATCAGTTAAATGGACCCCGTCCCTCCTCAAATAGAGGCCCACATTCTTCTCTAGATCCCTGTGACGTACCACCAACCCCCCGTGCCATGTCACAAACCTCCCAACCACCTTATTCACCCTAATTCTGGCTTTGTTGATCCGATAAACGGACCTGGCTGTACGCCATGTTGTCCTTGCCACTATGTCCGACCAGACTAACAACGTGTCTGGGAATTTCGTTCGCAGATAAATCCAATCATTTTTAATGTCCGCGATCAGATCCCTGACCGTGCGGACACCCAGATCGTTCCCCCCAGCATGGACGACAAGCACTGCTGGCGGCCTGTCCAACCACGCAAACCTCTCAGCCTCTGGGACTACCCTGCCCCACATCATTCCCGGTTTACCCAACCATCTTATGGTTGCCTCCCTTCTTGAAATCCCCAACTGCCTCCCACCTGGTCTCGCGTCCCCTCTCCGTGCGCCCCAACACACATACGAGTGTCCAAGAATCCAGATAAGGCGTGGGAGCACTGCGTCTGAAATGACAAACATAGTGTAAAGGACTTGCACCCCCAGGACCCTTGACCAGGTTACCCCTTTGTAGGCAGATATGCACAACAACAACATCTTAACACCCCATCTTTTTTTTATTTATTTTTTTATTTTTACCTTCCCACACTAACTGAGGCCGAATATAGGTGCGGAATCGCCTGGACTCCCATCTCCCCATCCGTCGCACATCCACCTCATCCAGCCCGTACCTAGCAGCCTCAGTGGCCGCCCCGATGCGGAAGGAGTGTGAGGCGTAGGCGGAACTATCCATCCCCAACCCCTTTAAACACTTACGCAAAACAGCAACAAACTGGAACCTGGACAAATTAGCTCCATCCTCGTGTACCAAAAAGGAGCCATCCCCTCCCGGCCTTATGCCCGCAAAATCCCTTACCGTTTTTACCGGGCACATTGCACAACCTTCTACTGCATACAGCGATATCTGTACCCCCACACCTTTTTGGTCCGTTTTGGACTTCCGCAACCGCACAGACACCCTGTCCTCCAGGACCACTACATCCCCCCGCAGTAAACCGCCCGCCCTTCCTTTTGCTGGGCTGACCAATTCCCCTATACGAAATGCCCCAAAAAACGCCAATGAAAAAGCGGTTTTAAACAATAAACGCTCATAACCATCCCTGCAAACCGATCCCAACTGTATCCCCAAATCCAATAAATTTTTGAATGTAATCGGCCGTCTCGTGTCCTTAGTCCTGTTTTCTTTCCTGTAACCCTTAATGGCCTGTTTCACCCAAAAATCCTTTGTCCAATCAACTTTCTTTTGTAATTTGAACAAAAAGGCCAAAGCCGCCATTTTCTTCTCAATAGCCGATACCGATCGCCCCCTTTCCATGTTCCTGGATACCAAATATAGCACCAACAGACGACCTGACGCCCCATACTCACCCACACCTGCTTCTTGCATCAGTTCTCCCCACTCTCTCCACACCTTCTGGTACCCTGCCCATGTGGACGTACTCACCGACTTCTGTATCCATCCTGCCGCTATTCTAGTGCCAAATCCCATATCCCGGCTGGGCACGGAACTCCTACCTTCTGTGCCTCTGGCGCCAGAGCCCTGAATTTGTCCCACTGGAACCGAGACAAAGAGTCAGCCAGTGTGTTCTCCACCCCCGGGATATGTACAGCATATAAAAACACATTCAATCGCAAGCAGCGCAACACCAACTGTCGCATCAGCCGAATGACAGGTGGCGAAGCCGCCGACATGCTATTGATGACCTGCACTACCCCCATGTTGTCACAATTCAAACGTAATTTCAATTTCGCCCCACAGTTCCATCGCTAGTGCTACCGGAAAGAGTTCCAGGAGCACCAGGTTACGTAAAAACCCAGCCTCTACCCAAGCCCGTGGCCACGGTTCCGCACTCCACCGTCCTTGGAAGTACGCCCCATACCCAGTAGATCCTGCGGCGTCTGTCACCAACTCCACGTCGAAGTTACTTACCGGACCAGACATCCACACCGACCTTCCGTTAAACTCTGCTAAAAATTGATACCATACCTGCAGGTCATCCCTATGTTCCTTCCGCAGCCTAATGTAATGCGTGGGAGCCTTCACCCCAGCCGTAGCTGAAGACATCCGACGGCAAAATATTCGCCCCATGGGAATAATCCTGCATGCAAAATTCAATTTTCCTAACAGGGATTGCAACGTACGCAGCTGCACTTTCTTGCACCCCTGTATCTCCCTGATCTCCTTTTGTAAATCCCTGAGCTTCTCTTCAGGTAACCTGCATTCCATTTTCATGGAATCAATAACTATACCTAAGAAGCTCAGCTCTGTCCGTGGACCCTCCGTCTTATCAGCTGCCAGAGGCACCCGAAATCTCTCCGCAATGTGTTGCAACGTGGACAACAGTATCGCACACACATTGGAAGAAGGAGGGCCCACGCAGAGAAAGTCATCCAAATAATGGATGACGGATTCAATACCCGCAACGTCCCTGACCACCCATTCTAAAAAGGAGCTAAATGTTTCAAACAGTGCACATGATATAGAACAGCCCATGGGCAAACATTTATCAACATAAAACTGTTCCTCCCAATGGCAACCCAGCAACCTGAAACTGGCCGGGTGAACCGGGAGAAGTCTAAACGCCGACTCCACATCCGATTTAGCCATCAATGCCCCTTTTCCATAACGTCGCACCCAGCGTACAGCCGCGTCAAAAGACGTGTACGAAACCGTGCAGGTTTCTGGGTCAATGAAATCATTTACCGATCCCCCTTTGGGAAACGATAGATGATGAATCAAGCGAAATTTGTTTGGTTCTTTCTTAGGGACCACCCCCAACGGGGATACTACTAAATCTTCTATTGGTTTCACCTCAAATGGCCCCGCCATCCTACCCAAAGCCACCTCCTTGGCCAATTTTTCGGATACCACTGCCGGGTGCTGCAATGCCGATCTCAAATTATTGGCCATAGGAGGGACGACTGTTAATGTGCACGGAATATGAAAACCGTGCTTAAAACCTTCCTCTAGTAACAACGCCGCCGCCCTGTCCGGGTATCTATTTAGAAAAGGAAGCATCCTTTCCCCCATCACCGGAGTCATCCCTTTTGTTACCAGCCTCTCCGCCCCGTTTTCCTTTTTTGAAACACTTGGCATGCGTATGCGCCCCCCCGCACCCTGAACATTCATGTTTAAACTTGCAGGATCCCCCATACTTACATGATCCCTCGTTAAACTGCCAACAGACTCCCCACTTCCTACTGGCCGGCGATCCCGAGGAGTTGCTACCTCCGGCCCCCCCATGAAATGGCTGTGCTGGCGTTTTTGCCGATGCCATAAGTCGCATCCAAAGACTGATGTCTTTGTGATCCCACCGCAGTGCGGGACGCACCGCCCTGCGCTGCCTGAATTGCTCGTCGTAACGTAGCCACGCTGTGCCCCCGTATACCCTATATGCCTCCCCAATAGCGTCCATATAGCAAAATAACGCCGAACAGTTTTCGGGGTTCTTTTCACCTATTACACCTGCCAAAATGGCGAACGCTTGCAGCCAATTGGCAAACGTCCTGGGAATCAAACGGTATCTCCGCTTCTCCTCGTCCTCCTTCTTTGTATCATCTGGTTTTACCCTGTCCAGATTAAATTTTTCTAAGGGCAATAGGGAGAAAATCTCTACATACTCGCCCTTCCATATCTTCTCTCTCGTTTCCTGCTTCAGGTGAGCGCCTAGGGGTCCCTCGAAGCACACATACACCTCACATTTTGCAGCGTCTGCCAACCGCACAATGTCCGCTCTGACAGTCGCCTCTGTCCCCCCTTTTTCCGTTGTACTCACCTTCTCTGCCACTTCACCTGCTACGGTGTCCTGTGGCACTGCCGTAGCTGCTGCGACCGGCCCTGCTACTTGTGCTGTACCCACGGTGCCTTCACCTGACCCCCCTGCGGACGACTGTCCTCCTTCAATCCGTCCCACCAACGCCCGTAGGCCCTCTAGCAATTCCTGTATCTGACTGCCGGACCCCACTGTAGGCCCGCTCCCTGCCCGCGGTTGGTATGTGTCTGCCAACAGCGGTGCCGGAGGGGCAGCCCCCCCCCCCCACCAGATACAACCCCCATTAAGTTCTGTAATACAGCTGTAAATGCTAAATTGTCACATGACTTACCGGGCCGACCGGGCACCCCTCGCTCCGTTGCTGTTCCAATTACCACCGGTGCTTGTGGACGACTGGGTTCCAGCTCCTCTTCCTCTGAAATTTCTCCTTCCGACCTGCTCTCAACCTCCTGTCGGAACAAAAGCGGCAATCCCTCTGGGGAAGGACTCCTGGACGTATCATGCCTCCGTCTGTCCGCTGACTTGGCCAGTGCCTTCCCTCCCACCCGCCGCCCCCCCTCCTCCACCCATTCCTGTGCGGTTGGGCCGGTCCCGGCACCACTCCCGCCACGTGACCCCTGACTACCTCCGCCAGGTGGCGTCCGCCAACCTGCCGTGCTGCGTGCCAAGCTGCCCGATGGTCCAGCTGCAGCCGTCAAATCACTAATCCTTCTGTCCTCCCCCCTCGGCTCGTTCAGAGCTGCTGGGAGTGCCGCGGCCGATATCCTCCTGGGTGTATTACCCCCCTTTTTTGCAGCCCCTCTCCTGGGTGTTGAACTTCTGCCCCTCAGCTCGTGCAGAGCTGCTGGGGGGGTCAGCATAGTGGATGGGCCTGCTGGTTCTTCCATGTGAATATCCCTGGATGCTGCTGCTGCTGCTGACTGTGTCCTACTGTCCCGTCTACCCCCCCTCTGCTCGTCCAGAGCTGCAGGGGGATCTGCAGCCTGCTCCTCTCTTCTGCTACCTGGGGATGCGGCACCCTGTAGGCCCGTGGCCCCCCCCCGCCAGGGCCCCGCGACGTGTGGTCTGCCTAGGCCGGGTCTATACAACGTGTCTATACAATGTGGGGGGGGTTTGTCCTAGGGGGTCTACTAATGTGGGGGGGTTTGTCTGGGGGGTCTATACTAATATGGGGGGGGGGTTTGTCCTGGGGGGTCTATACCAATGTGGGGTGTTTGTCCTGGGGGGTCTATACTAATGGGGGGGGGGGGGGGTGGTTTGTCCTGGGGGGGTCTATACCAATGTGGGGGGGGGGGTTTGTCTAGGGGGGGGGGTTGTCCTGGGGGGGTCTATACTAATGTGGGGGGGGGGGGGTTGTCCTGGGGGG
>CM053038.1:146578686-146605232 GCA_028564925.1 Lithobates sylvaticus
TTATATATACCGCCTTTTCTCTGTACAGATTCTCATTTATTATCCCAATCCAGTTGTCTACCGTAGGTGGTTCCTTTGATTGCCATTTACCTGCAATTAGTTTTCTCGCTTGGAATAAACATCTCAGGACTGCCATAGTTTTACTTTTACTCTCTTCCCTTTCTTCTCTATATCCCAGTATACACTCTTTGGGTTCCAACTCAAGTTTAATTCCAAATATCCTACTTATACTGTTAGTCACTCCCTTCCAATAGTGAACCAATTTGGGGCACCTCCACAACATGTGGATGAGGTCTCCTGTTTTTTGACATCTGGGACAGTTATCATCGGCCCTTCTGCCAAAACCAAACAGTCGCTTGGGGGTATAATATGCTCTATTGATCAACATCAAATGCGATATTCTCTGCGGGGGGGATACTGACACCTTTGACCCTTTCTCCAAGATTCTCTTCCACTGTATATCCGTTATTAAGCCAACATCTTTTTCCCATTTTACTTTTACCTTTTCCAGTCTCCCCCTTGAATCTATTTCCTGTCCCAGATATTCATATAACCCTGATATCAGCCCTTTAGTTGATCATATCTGCGAAATATTTTGTAAGAGTGGCATTCTTTGCCATATTAGTGGTTGTTTTGAGAATTGTGCCCCAAGAGCATGCTCCACTTGTAAATATGAGAAAAGGGAGTATTGTGATATATTAAACTCTCGTTTTAAATCCATGAATTTTTTCAGTGTATTACCTCTGTATAGATGACTCAATTTCCTAATCCCTTTTTTTTCCCAATCCATGATTTTGCCTATCAAATAGATCTCTTTAAGGTTTTTATTATTCCACAGGGGTGTTTGATCAATCATCCCTTTATAATGTAATCGTTTTTTAGCTGTTAACCAAACTTTTCCAACCATTTTTATGGTGGGATGTTCATGACCAAATGAGCCCGCCTCTAGTGTTTCTATTATTGTATCATGACCTACTCCTATCAGCATTAGTTCCAAATTCGGGGTGCCTCCTCCCGGAACCCCACAGCCCAGCAGCTGTTGAAGCTGAGCCG
Source organism: Lithobates sylvaticus (assembly GCA_028564925.1). Lineage (NCBI taxonomy): Eukaryota > Metazoa > Chordata > Amphibia > Anura > Ranidae > Lithobates > Lithobates sylvaticus. The sequence goes on from CM053038.1 coordinate 146,579,740, forward strand.
CCAGGAAGTATCGCTCCGGGTGGGGCACCGCAAGGCCCCCCTCTTTCACTGGGAGCTGTAGGGTACCAAGAGGGATCCTAGCCTGACCTCCTTTTCAAATAAGTTCCCTAAAAAGGGTTTCAATTTTCCGGAACCATCTCCTGCATATCCACACCAGTGAATTGTGTAGCACGTACAGGAGCTGTGGCATCCAGATCATCTTTATAAGAGCACACCGACCCGCAACTGACAAAGGGAGGTGTTTCCAAACTGCTATTTTCTTTTTAAACCTGATCAGTAGCGGTATCAGATTAAGCTTCACATATTGGTTAGGATCCCTCGTCAGGACCACTCCCAAGTATTTCAAGGCATTAACCACCTCCAATTGGGGCATTCCTGGTATTCTACCTTCCGCAACTATGCTAATTGGGAGTAGTTCTGATTTCTTCCAGTTTATCTCAAGTCCTGTAAACCTGCCAAAATCCTCCACTATATTCATTGCTTTAGTTAGCGATCGATCCAAGTCCCCCAGGAACAACAAAAAATCGTCTGCATATAAAGCAATTTTTTCCTTCCTCCCCCCCTTCCTTTGGAACCCTATTATCTCAGTGCTGTTTCTAATAGCAATAGCTAGCGGTTCCATTGCGAGCGCAAACAGGAGAGGAGACAGGGGACACCCCTGTCTCGTCCCCCTCTCCAACTCAATTTCATCTGAGAGTTCATTATTAATTTTTAGCCTGGCCTTTGGCTTATCGTATAGCAATCTTATCCACCTGGTGAACAGGGGACCTACCCCAAACTTTTCCAGCACTCTCCAAATGTATCCCCACTCCACACTATCAAATGCTTTTGTTACATCGAGCGCCAACACCGCTCTTGGTCCCTCGTTCACCACCGGACTTTGTAAGTTCAGAAAAGCTCTTCTTATGTTAATGCTTGTAGATCTCTCAGCTATAAAACCTGTCTGGTCCGGATGAACCAGCCTTGCAATAACCTTGCTCAGCCGACTCGCCAGTACTTTGGCCAAAATTTTAGGGTCAGAACACAGCAGGGAAATTGGTCTATAACCTGAAGTATCTAGGGGGTCCTTCCCTTCTTTCTGTAGGATTATAATGGTGGCTTCTAACATTGAGGTAGGTAACCTTCCTTCTTTATTGGACTCCTCCAGTGTATTTAGCAGCGCAGGGAGCAAGATCTCTCCATAATTTTTGTATATCTCGACAGGCAGTCCATCAGGGCCTGGTGATTTTTGATTTGCCATACTATTTACTGCCTGTTGAAGCTCCGCCAAAGTCACTGGAGCCTCCAATTCCTCTCTCTCCTCTTGAGTCACTAAGGGAATCTCCACCTCCCGCAGAAAATCCTCCATTGCACCCTCCATCCCGATCTTCTGAGCTGTATATAATTTTTCATAGAAACTCCTAAACGTCTGGACTATCCCTGTGGGATTGGTTATAATCTCTCCACCCTCGGTTCTAATAGCCTGAACAACAGAGGTTGGGGAGTTTATTTTTACTATTTGTGCTAACATCCTTCCTACGCTTTCCCCTTCTGCAAACGCGGCTTGCCGTTGGAGAAGCCTTCTAGTCTCAACTTTTTCCATAATAACTAGTTTATAGTTCCTTTGCCTATCGAGCCAGATTTTTTTATTCTCCACTGATGGATCTATTATAAAATAGTTTTCGGCTTCCAACATTACTCTCTGCGCTTCTTCCTCCACTACTCTGGATTTTTTATTAAACTTGGCCACTTGCTGTATCAGAACTCCTCTCAGAAATGCTTTCAATGTGTCCCATATTATACTAGGTGATGCTGATTCCTTATTAAGTACTAAGAATTCCTTTATTTTAGGCAGGATCTCATCTGGTTCTTTGATCAAATCCAGCCACCCTGGGTTTATCCTCCACTCCCCCCGTGCTCTTTTTTCCCCCACTTTCATTGTCATTACTATTGGGGAATGATCTGATATGCCCCTTGGGCAATATTCAATTTTTTCCACCCTCGTCGTCGTTGCCACACTCCCCAGGACAAAATCTATCCTGGAGAGTGTGGAATGCGTAGCCGAGCAGCATGAGTACTGCTGCACTTCAGGATTACGAACCCTCCATATATCCATCAATCCCAGTTCTTCTACAAACAGACCTAGTTTACTTTTCTCCACAATATCGGGGGTAATCTTTATAGGAAACCTGTCTAGCCTGTAGTTCAAAACCTCATTGAAATCCCCCATTACCAATACTGGGGTTTCCCCTTTATCCTGTAAGAATTCATTCAATTTAAGCAACACATCTATTTTAAACGGCGGTGGGATATAAACGTTTTCAATCACATATGCTCCATTTTCGATCATACAATACAAAAAAACATATCTCCCGTTTTTCATCAATATCAATCTGTCTGCAGGAGAAATTTACTCCAGATTTTATCAGGATACTAACCCCTCTGCTATATGTAGAATATACTGAGTGATTTTGAAATTGATATTTCTTATTCTGCAAGGCCCGGGCAGTGTGCTTAGTTAAGTGTGTCTCCTGCAGACAGATCAATTCTACCCCTCTCCCCTCCATTACAGCAAACACAGCTGCTTTCTTGGCCGGTGTCCCTAATCCCCTAACATTCCACGTTCCTATATTAATCGCTATCATTTAGACTTATATGTAGCTGCAATGGCACCAGAAAACCTGAAGTGTACCCCTATTTAGAGCCATCCTCACAACTATTGTCATTTCCACCCTTAATCCTCCAATACTACCCTTTTCCCCCCTTATCTTTACCAACCAATCCTTATCAATACGTGATCTCACCCTCATATTATCAAACCAATTTATCTGATAGTGAAGAAAAAAAAAAAAAAAAAAAAAAAAAAAAAAAAAGGGAGGAAAGAGAAGGGAGGAGCAGAGCTATACCGAACCTCCCTCCCCAACAGACTCCTCCGTTCATGCACCCTATTCCATAAAGATTCTCTTTCTTAATTCTTAGTGAAATTTGTGTCACTCCTTTATTTAATGTGTTTGTATTCTGTGTTGTGCATCTCTCTTTAACTTTAAAGCAAATTATTTTTATCCTATCTTCCTTCTTCCCTCCCCACCTCCCTTTCCCCCCCTCCCCCCCCCCCCCTTCCCCCCCTCCCCCCCCCCCCTTTCTTTTCCACCTACCTAGGTGAACCCCTAGGGGGCTACAAGTGACCATTTTCCACACTAACATTTCCACTCTTATCCTTTCACACACCCCAACTTCTCATACTCTGTGCATTTCCCCCCCTCCCCTCCCCTAACTAGCATAATAGCTAATACTAGTCATCAAATTTCTAGACCGTTAATCTTAAACATTTACCCCCCCCTCCCCCTGCCATCTTCATATAGTTGCAAGTCTCTCTTTGTTTGTTTCCATCCATCTCTCCACCGCTTCTGGGGAGTTAAAGAACTGAGTCTCCCCCCATGCTGTTATCCTTAATCTTGCGGGGTACATCAATGCATAGGGTATTTTAACCTTCTGTAAGGTGCGCTTAACCTGCAAGAATTCTGATCTTTGTCTCTGTAGTTCTGGTGAAAAGTCAGAATAGAATGAGATTCTAGACCCATTAAAAAGAATATTCCCTGCTTCTCTTGCTCTTCTCAACAGCAGAACCTTGTCTTTGTAGTTAAGGAATTTAAACAGAAGCGGCCTAGGAAACTTTGCCGTTGGAGAAGCTCTAAAAGGGATTCTGTGGGCTCTTTCGATAGCAAATACTGCTGAAAAAAATTCCCTCCCACAGAATTCAATTAACCATTTTTCCAAGAATTCCACAGGGTTCGAGCCCTCACTTTTCTCTGGAAGACCGATCATCCTTACATTGTCCCTACGGAGTCTATTCTCCATTTCTTCTAATTTTGATGAGTGTTTCAATATTTGTTCTTTCATGTTTTTTACATCCGCCATCAGCGGGAATGTATCATCTTCTAGTTGACTGATTCTGCCTTCTAGCTCTGATGTTCTTTGCCCTATTTTTTCCAACTCCTGCTTAACTAGAGTCATATCTTCTTTCACTCCTTTCATCTGGTCGCAAAGTTCTTTAATTGAGCCATTACATGCATTTACTGCCATCAGTACATCTTTTAAAGTAGGTTCTGTTACTTGAGGTAGCCCAGTTTCAACTATACCATTTATGTTACCTTCCAATCCTGCTGGCTCTGCTACACCCACTGCCCCTGCTGTGTTTTTAATATTCACGACTTTGGGTGCCCCAGGTATCCCAATGTTACCCGGTTGGCCCTGGCTTTTCCTATCGGAGGGGCCTCCTTGCTGCATTTTGGCCTGGGCCCCCTTTTTTGGGGGTGTATGTGCCGGGGCATGCGCATATTGCTCGAGTCTTGCTGCCGCTGATGCAGCAGCTGTCTGTTGCTGGGTTTGCTGGCAGTTTTTCTCTTTGGCTGATCGCAGGTGTTGCATTGTTACTGAAACAATAATTATAGTAAGAGGCCCACCAAATTATACAAAGAGGAAAAGAGAGTATAGGATTCCTGTTTGAATAGGATTTCTTAATGCTTTGATACTTTTACTTTTTCTGTGCTTGCGCATATATCTAGTGGTGGCAACTATAAGTGGATGTAAATGACCATGGTCCTATGGAACGTGATGAGGAAGGCATTAATAAGAAAATAACAGTCTTTATGTCCTCCAAGCGCCCACACGGTTTAACACACAGTACGGTATAAGTCCGAGGGAAAAAGAAAGGGAGTAAAAAACACTTTTAACAAGGAAGCAGCAGTCTATAGAATTTCCCAAGATCTCCGCAATGTATTGCACAGTATATCACACTTTATAGATAGCTGTAAGGGACCAAAAAGAGAGAGCCAGCAGCTTTTACACAGTTCAATTCCTTCAAAGTGACATTTTATAAAGCAGGGCCAACATTGATACCTTATCTCTCTATTTGCATTTACTCACGTATCCAGAGGTGGTTTATAAGGACTGTTTTATGCTGGGTCAGCAGGGTCAGCAGGGTAAGCGTGTTGAGTTTTTTTTTTTCCCCTCCCCTTCAAACAAAGCACTTTCAATCAGGCTCCTCAAGATTTCTCTCAGTGTCTCTCAGACTGAGCTCTCCTGAGCCGATGCTCCTCCAGGGGTTTTAGATAGTCCCGTGCTCGGTGGTTCACTCCTGTTAGCTGATTTAGCTGTGTGTATTCAGCGGGGGCATTGATGATAGTGTCCCCTCACCTCTCCCAGCTCCGCTCACCACGAGCGGTGTGTAGCCTGCGTGTGACGTCACTCAGAGCTCGGGACTCGGCTCCCTCCGATAGAGCACTGCTGGCTTCCTAGCAGGGGGTTTGAAGCTGATCCGGGGAGGACCGAGAGACTTCGCATCCCACGTGTCTCTTACCCTGCTGCGTGTATTGGAGGATACCGAGCCCCACCCTACTAAGCTGCTCCGCTTTAGGGGGAGAGGATCTTCAGGTCCTCAGGTCCTCACAGCCGGTCTCCATAAGCCAGAGCGATAGTAGGGAGGGGGAGAATCACACAGGTATCTTCTCACTCCTCTCCCTCACACATCTCACCACGCCACTCTAGCATCCGGTCACGCCCCTACTCAACATATTTAGGAACATAGAACTTGAGTAATGTCTTGGGAGCTAGTCCATTTTAACCATGGCTGCCACATTTTATAGGTGTGTTCTTTACTATCAGGTCGGAGAGCTAATATTGATTCATAGATGAAGTGTTTTTGGGTCGATTCTACCATTTCTTTTACTGTAGGAGGATCAGGATTTTTCCATTTCCTTGTAATACTGATTCTGTCTGACAGTAAAATGTGTTAAGACATTTCTGATCGGATTAGGATAACGATCAAGATCAAGGGAAAGTAGAGCTAGTGAAGGATTTAGAGGTATGATTGTGTTGGTGATTGCAGAGAGTAATCGAAAAATTTGCTCCCTGCTGAATTATCGAACACAGTATCGGCCACTTGCTTCGTGACAATGCACAGACATTACTTGATTCTGATATCGGTTCTGAGGTTGAGGAAGGGAGTAACATGAGCCTACAGAGAGGGGAGAACACTGATAAACAACAAATTGGCAGTCATGTTTCCCCAGCTGCAGCATATTGTCAAGTTGGCTCCAGTGATGATGAGGCCGGAGGGGCTAATGATAATGAGGTCACTGGCGCAACTTGGGTGCCGGATAGAGCAGAGCAGGAAAGTGAGGAGGAGGCACAACCCCAACGATGCAGCATGTCCTCTAGAGGCAGCCATCATGGAACAGTACAGAGCAGCTAACCTATTCCATCAGATTGTGGATCTGTTATCTCCTGGCCCACTTCCCACAGCTCAGCTGTGTGGGCCTTTTTTAGCACATGTGCAGCTGATTGTACTGTTGCAATTTGCAACCTCTGCCGCATGATCAAGTATGGCAAAAACACCAGCCATTTGGATACCACATGCTAGCAAAGGCATTTCCCACCATTGGCAAGAGCACCAGAAAGCCACACAAAAGGGACACAATTCCTCTTCTCCTTACTCCTCACCTTTCATGTCTAACCCCGCTATATCTCATGACCTCTCAGCAGCCTCCACTGACAGGGATGATGGTATAGCAAAGGGTGTCACAGGTCCTTGCAACACATCTGCCAGCAGCACACCACCAGCAGTATAGCAGGCAAATTTCTCTGCCCCAGCTGCTGCATTGAAAGAAAAAAAAATACACACCCACATGCCCAGCATCTAAATTCAAGATTGTCCAAATTGCTGGCTTTACAACTCCTGCCTTTCTATCTGGTGGATTCTGCCCCCTTCTGTGAATTTGCAGAATGTGCTGTACCATAATGGCAGGTTCCCACTTGCTTTTTATTTGCACGTAAGGCCATTCCAGCTCTGTATCATCACGTAGAAGGCAATGTTTTGGCATCGTTGGGCAAGGTAGTCAGTCGCCGGGTCCACCTTACTACTGACTACTACTGTTCCAGCAAGCATGGTAAGGGATGATATATATCATTCACAGCACACCAGGTAACTCTGCTTGCAACAAGGAAGGATGCAAGACAAGGCTCAGTGCTGGAGTTTGTTGCGCAGCAATGTCTCCATACAGCTGGTGGTGGCGATACAAGATCTATCAGCTCCACCCCCTGCTCCTCTTCCATGCCCTCCTCTGCTGAATTGTCCTATGAACCACCAGTAAGCGTTCAAGGGGCTATTCAACGAGTCAGGCTAAAAGATACCATGCAGTGCTTCAGCTGGTCTGTCTAGGGGAAAGGAGCCACACCAGAGAAGAGATTTTCGGCTCTGCAGGGGCAGGCCCAGAAGTGGTTCATGCCATGGAAGCTTGAGCCAGGAACGGTGGTTGACAATAATGACACTAACCTTCAGTCTGCCCTTTGACAGGGAAGGTTGAAACATGTGCCATGCCTCAATTTGGTGGTGCAGCATTTCTTAAACAGGTACCCAGGTTTGCAAGATCTTCTAAAGTAGGCCAGCAGAGTCTGTAGCCATTTCAGGCGGTCATGCACAGTCAGTATTCAGATGGCTGAAATTCAGCAGGAATTCCACCTGCCCATAAACCGCCTGATTTGTTACATGCCCATCAGGGAAACTCAACTTTGGCAATGCTGCCGTGGCTGCACATGCAGCAGAGGGCCATCAAGAGTAACTGTGTGAGTATAGCCCAAGGACAGGCTCAGGGAAGCTTGGCTTTTTTTCCCAAACCAATTGCTGCTGATAAAGGATGCATGCACTGTACTGTCACTATTTGAGGAGGCGACAAGGATGTTAAGCCGTGACAGTGCATGCATCAGTGACACTATTGCTCTTGTGTTCCTGCTGGAACATACTCTGCATGGCATTATGAACAGGGCACTCAAGGCAGGGCAGCAGGAGGAAGAGGAGGACTTCCTTTCCTCTCAAAGCACGCTTTATACAGACACCATTCTTGCGACACCACAGAAAACAAAAGAGTAGAGGTGTATTCTGGCAGTTTTGGAGGCATTAAAGCAGAGGAAGACATATGTCAAACCTTAAGAGATGGTCTTTAGTCCCAACAATCCTTGGGAGGAGGCAGTTCCAGATAGTGTAATCCTCAGTGACCCCAATGACTCTGCTTATGCCACTGCAAACTTGCAGTGCATGGGCTCCCTTATTCTTCAAAGCCTGCAAAAGGACCCAAGAAGTCATGGCATCAAGGAGAAGTATCATTATAGGTTGGCAACCCTCCTTGACCACCGTTACAAGGGGAAAGTCTTGGAACTTATCCTGTCCTCACAGAGGGATCACAGGATGAAATATCTTGAGGACACCTTAAAGAGGAGTTTATGTAACATATTTCCAGACTCTGGTAGTCTCATGCTCTAGGTAGTTTTGAGGCTTCTGTTGGTCAAAGGAGAAGCGGTGGGGAAGGAGGCCGCCTAAATTATGCTTTTTTTTAGTCCTCATTGCCCTGGGCTGTCAGCTTCCACATCCTATTGGCAGCGTCTGTGTCATATGGTGAAAGATTATCTAGGGGTGAAAACAGACAGGGAGAGCTTTCCAGTAGACGATCCACTGGGTCATGAGAATAGACCATCGGCCAGAATTTGGCCAGTATGCAATTCAGCTGCTGGGCTGCCCTCCATCCAGTGTGTTTTCCAAATAGGCATTCAGTGCTGCCGGAGGTTTTGTGACAGATAAAAGAGTGTGTCAGTCCACAGACTCCGTTGACCGGCTGACATTTGTCAAAATAAATCATTCCTGGATTAGCAGCAGCTATCAAGTCCTTGATGCCAATGTCACAGATTAGATGTTTTTGAATCTGAAATCTCTGCAAGACTGTCTAGGCTGCCAAGCTTTGTGGGTGTTGATTTTATCCTAAAGTAATTTCTTGTAGAGGTTTTCATAGGCACCCCAACACCCAAAGCATAATTTTTCTGCACCCATTTGACAGGTGCATATAATTAAGCATTTTTACAGAAAGGTAATTCTTGCTTTCATCAAGAGTATCTCTAGCCATTTCCTGCTCTCTCTTGCGGTGTGTTCTCTGAGAATTCTTTCTTCCTTTCACTGGTCTGTAGATCAGCGGTGGCTTCAGCGGCAGAATGAGTTTGCCACTAAACCCAAAACCACTGACCTTACTGGTAAGCCAGTAATGGTAAAACTGAAGTGGGGTATGGAATACAAGGGATACCTGTTCTCTGATGGGACATCTTGGAGAAGTTCTAATACAGTGTATTAATGTATTGTAATTATGAGGAGTAGAAGAGGAGGAAGAAGACAGCAAGATGAGAGAATAAAACAATTTCCAAATTCGTTTTGTACATTTATTTTGAAACTTTTCTCTTGAGGTTATTGTTGGACATCTAGATGGAGAAGACACAACTTTCTGTGTAAGGTATTTTAAGAAAGACACAATGATCTGCAGAAATATACTGTGTATTCTTTCAAAATATAATTATTTTATATATATGTTAAAGGTTTTTTGGATGATACAATTCAGATAGTTATCGTTGAGCCATTTAAAATCTTAATGGAATACTTTAGATCCTCTGTAACATTTAGCTAAACAGACCTAAATTAAAATGAATTGTATATTTTGTTAAGAAAAAAAAAAACAGATTTTTTTTCAAGAGTACCATAGAGTTATGGTGTGAAGGCACCATCAACACCCAAAGCCCAATTTTTCCACACCTGTTACTTATATCCAAAGTCTGCTAAAGAGATACCAGACTTTATTTAAAAATAATTTGGTAATCTTGGCCTGAGTGTACTACCATTTGGCTTCTTCACACAAGGCTTGATCAGTGTGGTGCAAAATGTGTTATTTCTATCCAAAATCTGCCAAAGAGACACCAGAATTTATCCAAAAAATCTCTAATCTTGTCTACTTCGAGTGCACTAATTGTGGCCTCATTATACAGACTGGCTCCCCCAGCCGTTGTTTACAAAATAAATCTTGCAGGAAAAATACATTTAAATGTCCTTTTTTTATTTAAATATGTAATTATTGCTGCAGCAGGTTCTATACACGGTACAGATGCACCACTTTGCAGGCACTATATTTAAAGGAATTTTTAATTTTTATTGTTTCTCTTTAAAGAGAAAGTAAAGCCTCTGAATAACAAAAAAAAATTAAAATACACCCTGCAAGACAAAGGCATAATGAATTACTTACCTGAGATCAAAGCCCCAGAATTGGCCCTCGTTTGCCTCCTCCGACGCTGCCATCTATCCCGGAGTGACTTCCGGGTATCGCGGCTCTGGTGCTGTGACTGGCCGGAGCCACGATGACGTCACGCCCGTGAATGCGCGCTCATGCCACCACTAACGGCATGATCGACGTTAGAAATGGCACGCTCAGTGTGCCTGCGCCCGATGTCTACGGCGCATGCGCCATAGACATCAGTGCTGCTATTTCTGCAATTATCTCCTAAACCTTTTAAGTTTAGGAGATATTTCTTGCACCTACAGGTAAGCCTTAATCTAGGCTTACCTGTAGGTTAAAGTGGTTGTAAAGGGTTTACAACCACTTTAACCACTTCAGCCCCGGAGGTTTTACCCCCTTCCTGACCAGGGCACTTTTTACAATTTGGGACTGCGTCATTTTAACTGCTAATTGCGTGGTCATGCAATGCTTTACCCAAACAAAATTTACGTCCTTTTTTTCCCACAAATAGAGGTTTCTTTTGATGGTATTTGATCACCTCTGCGGTTTTTATTTTTTGCGCTATAAACAGAAAAAAAAAATTGAAAAACAATTATATTTTCTACTTTGTTATAAAAAATCCAATAAACTAAATTTTAGTCATACATTTATGCCAAAATGTATTCAGCCACATGTCTTTGGTAAAAAAAATGTCAATAATCGTATATTTATTGGTTTGTGCAAAATTTATAGCGTCTACAAACTAAGGTACATTTTCTGGAATTTACACAGCTCTAAGTTTATGACCGCCTATCTCATTTCTTGAGGTGCTAAAATGGCAGGGCAGTACACCCCCCCCCCCCCCCCCCAAATGACCCCATTTTGTAAAGTAGACACCCCAAAGAATTTGCTGAGAGGCATGTTGGAATATTAAATTTTTTTGTCCCAAGTGATTGAATAAGGACAAAAAGAAAAACATTTTACAAAAAGTTGTCACTAAATGATATATTGCTCACACATGCCATGGTTATATGTGGAATTTCACCCCAAAATATTTTTTTCTGCTTCTCCTGAGTACGGGGATACCACAATGCCAAGGTATGTATTTTTGAAAATTACAAACTTTTTTTTTTTTGCACAAAGTTGTCACTAAATTATATATTTCTCACACAGGCCATGGGCATATGTGGAATTATACCCCAAAATACATTCTGATGATTCTCCTGAGTGCGGGGATACCCCATGTGTGGGACATTTTTGATTTCACTCCTCACTACCTATCACAGTTTTGAAGGCCATAAAATGCCCAGATGGCACAAAACCCCCCCAAATTTTGGAAAGTAGACACCCCAAGCTATTTGCTGAGAGGCATGGTGAGTATTTCGCAGCTCTCATTTGTTTTTGAAAATGAAGAAAGAAAAGACATTTTTTTAATTTTTTTTATTTTTTCAATTTTCAAAACTTTGTGACAAAAAGCAAGGTCTGCTAAATATTCACCATACCTCTCAGCAAATAGCTTGGGGTGTCTACTTTCCAAAATGGGGTAATTTGGGGGGGTGTGCCATCTGTGCATTCCATGGCCTCCAAAACTGTGATAGGCAGTGAAGAGTGAAATCAAAAATTTACACCCTTAGAAACCCTGAAGGCGGTGCTTGGTTTTCGGGGTCCCGTACATGGCTAGGCTCCCAAAAAGTCTCACACATGTGGTATCCCCGTACTCAGGAGAAGAAACAGAATGTATTTTGGGGTGTAATTTCACATATGCCCATGGCATGTTTGAGCAATATATCATTTAGTGACAACTTTGTGCAAAAAAAAAAAAATGTGTCTTTTTCCCGCAACTTGTGACACAATATAAAATATTCCATGGACTCGACATGCCTATCAGCAAATAGCTTGGGGTGTCTACTTTCCAAAATGGGGTCATTTGGGGGGGTCATTTAGAATTACTTTGAACCCCCAAACATTGTATATATATATATTTTTTTTAACATTAAGATTTTTATTGAAAGATGAAAGTATAAAGAACAAGTGCACAATTTGCAACAAGCAGATGCAACTGCGTGAATAATAACTTTTACATCCATGAAGCAAATTACATCATCGGAATAGAGTCAAAATCTGTTTCAATTGAACTAATGTTCCTGAGTGATAAACCGAGCACATTTCAAGTATATAGAAAGATGGGCTTCCTCATGTAGTCTTTTAGTGCCCCATCAGTCGACTAATGCCGCGTACACATGGTTGGAATTCTCGTCGGAAAAAGCTCTGATGGTTTTCCTGTCGGAATTCCGATGGAATTTCGCTCAAACTTACTTGCCTACACACGGTCACACCAAATTCCGACGGTCAATAACACCGCGGCATACAACACGTTCGAAGGCACTATAAAAGGGAAGTTTAATGCTTCCGAGCATGCGTCAAACTGTTTTCGAGCATGCGTCAGAATTTTGCGTGTCGGAATTGCATACACAATACAAAGGTCCGGGCAAGTCCACACGCTCGGATAGTCCGGCGGACCTCTGCTGGAAAGTCTGGCGGTTTGTCCACCGGAAAGTCCGAGCGTGTGCATTACTGTTATACAGTAATGTTACTTTGTTTTATTGTTGAATGACTTGTATAGCGATCTTGTGTATTAATTTCCGTACTTCGTTCCAGAAGGGTACAATTAGGGGGCAATGCCACCACGGAGAAAGTCCCGAGCGTGTTCAGTCAGGGGTCTATGTAGATTTTGGGGATTTCCAAGTTTGGACAGGTAACTACGTATTTGAAAGTTATTTTTTTAAAACAAAGGCCCTACAGATTAAAATGGTGGGTGTTTCATTTTTTTTTTTCACACAGTATTTGTGCAGCGATTTTTCAAACGATTTTTTTTGGGAAAAAAACACAATAATGCCCAAATGTTTGATTAAATAAAAAAGATGATCTTAGGCCAAGTACATGGATACCACAAACGACATGCTTTAAAATTGCGCACAAATGTGCAGTGGCGACAAACTACATACATTTTTAAAAGCCTTTAAAAGCCTTTACAGGTTACCACTTTAGATTTACAGAGGAGGTCTACTGCTAAAATTACTGCCCTCGATTTGACCTTCGCGGTGATACCTCACATGCATGGTGCAATTGCTGTTTACATTTCACGCCAGACCGACGCTTGCGTTCGCCTTTGAGCGAGAGCAGGGGAGGACAGGGGTGCTTTTTTTATTTATTTATTTTTTGCCTTTTTATCTTAATTGTAAACTGTTCCTTTATTTTTTTTATTTTTTTTATCATTTTTATTGTTATGTCAGGGAATGTAAATATCCCCTATGATAGCAATAGGTAGTGACAGGTACTCTTTTTTGAAAAAATTGGGGTCTACCCTAGATCTCTCCTCTGCCCTCAAAGCATCTGACCACACCAAGATCGGTGTGATAAAATGCTTTCCCAATTTCCCAATGGCGCTGTTTACATCTGGAAAAATCTAAGTCATGAAATGCTCGTAGCTTCCGGTTTCTTAGGCCATAGAGATGATTGGAGCCATTCTGATCTCTGATCAGCTCTACGGTCAGCTGGCCGAATCACCGGCTGCATTCTCAGGTTCCCTGTTGGGACAGGAGAGCCAGAGAAAACCATGGAAGACGGTGGGGGGGGGGGGGGGACATTCCCTCCCACTACTTGTAAAAGCAGTCTAGAGGCTGATTAGCCGCTAAGATTTCTTTTACATGAAAGCCGACCGATGGCTGAAAAGAATAATACCAAGATGATACCTAAACCTGCAGGCATCATTCTGGTATAACCACTCAAAGTCCAGCAACATACCAGTACATTGCTGGTCCTTGTTGGGCATATATTGTAATCTTTTTTTTCATGCAGCCTGTGGGCTGAACGAAAAAAAGAGATTGATCGGTGGGTATGCCCACCATTAGAATACCTCCCTTCATCCACCCACTTCTAATGATGGGCACATGCACCATTTATATATGCCGAAGCATGTATCGTGGGAGCAAACGCTGTTGGAGTCAGCGAATGGAGTTTGCATGTTCTCCCTGTGCCTGCGTGGGTCGCTGGTTCAAATCCCGACCATGACACCTTCTGCCTGGAGTTTGCATGTTCTCCCTGTGCCTGCGTGGGTTTCCTCCGGGTACACTCCAAAGACATGCTGGTAGGTTAATTAGATCCTGTCGATAAAATTGGCCAACAATGTGTATGTTGTATGTGTATGTGTTTGTAGGCGTGTCGGGACCCCACAGGGCAAGGACCGCACTATACCACAGATGGACACCAGTGGCAAAAAGCGCCCTGAGGCGATTCAGTTCGCATAGGTTGCGCTATACAAGTCATTCAACAATAAAACTAAATAACATTACTGTATAACAGTAATGCACACGCTCGGACTTTCCAGCAGAGGTCCGCCGTACTCTCCGAGCGTGTGGACTTGCCCACACACGTTTCCGGCGGACAATCCGCAGGAAAAAGTCAGCGGGACTTTTGAAGGGAACGGACTTGCTGTTCGATCGGAAAGTCTGTTCATTTAGAACGTGACTGCAGATAGAAAACGGCGTACACCGAAAAAACGGCGTGGGGGTTCCCCCCAAATCCATCTCAGACCATTATCCGAGCACGCAGCCCGGTCAGTCAGGAAAGGGGGTGGGGACGAGCGAGCGCCCCCCCCTCCCCAAAGCACCTTGTCCCCATGTTGTTGAGGACAAGGGCCTCTTCCCGACAACCCTGGCCGTTGGTTGTCGGGGTCTGCGGGCGGGGGGCTTATTGGAATCCGGGAGCCCCCTTTAATAAGGGGGCCCCCAGATCCCGGCCCCCCACCCTATGTGAATGAGTATGGGGTACGATGTACCCCTACCCATTCACCTAAGGTGTAAAAGTGTAAATAAAAATTTTTTTTTAAATATTTTACTGCACTGCTCCGGGGGTCTTCTTCCGTCTTGGGGGGTCTTCTCGCCGGACTCCTCCGCTCTTCTGCTCTTTTACCTAGCTCTTTCACGAGCGGAGGAGCCCGGCTTTCTTTGTCGTCGTCGTCGCCGTCGTCTGGGGGTCTCGTTCCGCCTTCGGGGGTCTTCCTGGGTCTCTTCTGTTCTTGACGCTGTAGCCGCCTTCTGCGCCGTCTTCTTCCTCTTCTTCTTCTTCCGATATTGACTCGTCGCTCTCTCTGGCCGGAATGGCAGAGACGCGCTGTGCTGTGACTTATATAGGGACAAGGAGGCAGGGTCACATGCTCATGTCACATGGTGACCCCGCCCCCTATGATGTCACAGTCCCAACATCCTCCGGGACTGTGACATCATAGTCGGGCGGGGTCACCATGTGACATAAGCATGTGACCCTGCCTCCTTGTCCCTATATAAGTCACAACACAGTCCAGTCATTCCGGCCAGCGAGAGCGATGAGTCAACATCGGAAGAAGAAGAGGAAGAAGAAGAAGAAGACGGCGCAGAAGGCGGTGACAGCGGCAAGAACAGAAGAGACCCCCGAAGACCCCGAAGGCGGAACGAGACCACCAGACGATGGCGGCGACGATGAAGAAGAAAGTCGGGCTCCTCCGCTTGTGAAAGAGCTAGGTAAAAGAGCAAAAGAGAGCAGAGGAGTCCGGCGAGAAGACCCCCCAAGACGGAAGAAGACCCCCGGAGCAGTGCAATAAAATATTTTTAAAAAATTGTGTGTTTTTTTTTTATTTACACTTTTACACCTTAGGTGAATGGGTAGGGGTACATCGTACCCCATACTCATTCACATAGGGTGGGGGGCCGGGATCTGGGGGCCCCCTTATTAAAGGGGGCTCCTGGATTCCGATAAGCCCCCCGCCCGCAGACCCCGACAACCAACGGCCAGGGTTGTCGGGAAGAGGCCCTTGTCCTCATCAACATGGGGACAAGTTGCTTTGGGGTGGGGGGGGCGCACGGCCCCCCTTTCCCCAGGGCACCCCCCATGTTGAGGGCACGCGGCCTGGTATGGCTCAGGGAGGGGGGGGCGCTCGCTCGTCCCCACCCCTTTCCTGGCCCGGCTGGGCTGCGTGCTCGGATAAGGGTCTGAGATGGATTTTTTTGGGATGTTTTTTCGGCGTAGGGATTCCCTTTAAATCCATACCAGGTGACGGGGCTAGCGTGGCGGCATTCACTGCCTTCGCTAGTCCCGTCTACCTGAAGTCACGTTCTAAATGAACTGACTTTCCGATCTTGTTTCGGCAAGTCCGTTCATTTCCAAAAGTCCCGCGGACTAGCACACAGACCGCGGGATTGTCCGCTGGACTCGCGAGTCTGAACTTAAAACTTAGTCCGCCGGACTTTTGGCAGGAAAAAGTCGACCAGCGCCCACACACGGGTGGATTGTCTGGCGCACTCCAGTCCGGCGGACAATCCCGCGGGAAAGTCTGCTCTTGTGTACGCCGCATAAGACTTATGCCCCATACACACGGTCGGATTTTCCGACGGAAAATGTCCTATCGGACAATGTTGTCGGAAATTCTGACCGTGTGTAGGCTCCATAGGACTTTTTTCGTCGGATTTTCCGACGGACAAAGTTTTATCTCCTGCTCTTAAATTTTCCGACCACAAAGTCCTATCGGACTTTTTCCGATCCTGTGTAGCGAATTCCGACGGACAAAGTGCCACGCATGCTCAGATCACATTACAAGACCAAAGCTATTGGCTACTAGCCTCTACATCTTAGGCAACAAACGTCACCACGTTCAGAATGATCGGATTTTCCGACAACTTTGTCCGACCGTGTGTATGCAACACCAGTGTCGGACAAAATCCGTCGGAAAAAATCCGATGGATTTTGTGGTCGGATTTTCCGACCGTGTGTACGGGGCATTATACCTGCAAAGCAAATACAAAAAAAACATAGTAAAACATAAAACATTTTTTAACGCAACCTGTGCCTAAAATATATATATGCCGAAGCATGGGGGCATCCACCCGCAAAAGGTAGGAGCAAGTCGCTCCTCCGCCCCTGCTGCACCCATGCTTCAGCATATATGCTCTTTTTTTTAACTGTGGTGGTGAAATCACCTCCGACAGCGCTAGAGTCCCGGCTTTATGTATCGTGGGAGCAAATGCTGTTGCTGTCAAGATAAATAAATCCGCGTTGCAGCTGAATGGCGTACCTGAAAACAAAAACAATGGTTAACAATAAAACACAGTAAACAGTAAAGTATAAAAAATTGCATACCTAAAAAGCAAACATGATAAAACATAATAACAACAAAACATTGCAGAATTGTTTACAATAAAAAAGAGAAGAACAATAGCAAGAGGATAGAGAGAGAGAGAACAATAAAACAACAACTATTTTTTTTATGTTTGTTTTTTTATATATTTTTTTGTGTTTTATTTATATTTCATTTTTTTACTTATTTTTATTTTATTTTTCTTACACTTTTTTTTGTAACTGTAACTTTTGTAACTGTAACCGATTCCAGGTTCGGGTCTCTCAAAATGCGATGACATCTTGGGAGACCCTGTGAAAGGGTGCCTAGTCTGTGCAATGCTGTACCCTATGCTAATACTCAACTAGTGTATGGTAGTGTTCAAAACATTCACCAATGCAAAGACCAGGATTGTCAGGACAGGAGGGACAATAATAGTGGGTGTCACACCTATATCTGCGATTGCTGCAGACACGACATCTTCTTTGGGGGTTTCGTTGGGTAGGGGTACTTGGGAGGACATAAGGAAAATGCCTCTCATGCAGCCGGCTTACTGCATTTGGTTGGGAAAGGTGAGGTGGAGCACCGTCTGAAAAAAGAAGGGCTCTGACGATCTCTTCCTGGAATTTAAGGAAGGATCCAGTCCGTCCTGAAGCTCTGTATAGCACATGAGTGTTCAGCAAAGCCAATTGAAATAAATAAACATACACTTTTTTTTACCAGTGTCTGGCATTATGGGCAACTAGGTACGCGCCAACAACTGGTTGTTGAGGTCCACCCCTCCCATATTTTGGTTATATTTGTGGACACAGAGGGGTTTCTCCACAACACCAGTCACCGTAGTAATTTGGACCATCGTGTCTGCATGAAGGGAGGTAAGAACCAAAAAATTCTTATTATCCCTCCACTTCATAGCGAGCAAGTTATTACACTTCAAGCAGGCTCTCTCCCCCAGCCTAAGACAGGAATCTACAAGACGCTGGGGAAAGCCCCGGCGATTAGATTGCACGGTGCGCCACATGCTCCAATCTGATGATCAAACAAGTGACTAAAAAGTGGCACACTCGTGTAATAATTGTCCACGTACAAGTGTTACCCCTTTCCAAATAAGTGTGACACCAAGTCCCACACAATCTTGCCAGCGCTTCCTATGTAGTCAGGGCAGTTTGTCGGCTCTACGTGGCTATCTTTGCAATTCTAAACCATAAATCTACATGTATAGCCTGTGGCCCTGTCACAGAGCTAATACATCTTGACCCCGTATCTGGCACGCTTGCTGGGAAGGTACTGTTTGAATTACAAGCGGCCAGAAAACTTAATCAGGGACTCATCAAGTAAACAAGTCTGCAAAACGGTTGGTTGGTGGTTTACGAGGGGATACATTTTGTAGAGCCGATCGTATCCAGGGTCTCCACGAGTACGACAGAGTTCGTTGTTGTTGGAATGCATGAACCGCAAGATCTGCTCTTATCATGCCCTGGTCATGGAGCCAGAGAACAAGGGCATATGGTGAATTGGGTCGGTGGACCAATATGACCGCAACTTCCTCTTTTTAGTTATGCACATGTTGAGGGATAGGCCCAGAAAGAGCTTAAATTTGGAAACCGTAATTGGGCTCCAATCTCTGGCAAGGGATGACTGGGGAATAGTGGCGATGTGTTGACCAGCGTACAAATTGCTTTGGTCCACAATAGATCTATAGAGATCTTCAGTGAAAAACAGCGAATAAAAATCAAGTGACGTAAAATCAACTGTTTCCACCTGGATGCCGGGTTGGCCAGTGAATGGGGGAAGTACGGGTGCTGCAGAAGTGGTGGGTTCCCAATTAGGATTGGTGAATGCAGCAGGAAGGGCACTATGGGCGCGACGAGCCTGTGTTTGTCTTCTTCTTGGTGGCAGTGGGACACTACTTGTGCTTGTCACCTCACCAGCTTGAACTGCACTTATGGGACTTGCCACGTGATACTGCAGTGCTGGTTTGACTACGACCAGGGTGTACTAGGCCGCTGGTGCTTGTCAATTCACCAGAAGGAATAGCTGCGCTAGTACTGCTCTGATCCATACGAGGGGCCTGCGGTTCTTGCACCTCAATGACAGCAGAAGAAGATCGGGGTCTGGTACGCCTGACCTTGACAGGGACCACAAGTCGTCAGCTATCTGTCATGGAGCCGCTGTCGTCTACAGGATCGTATTCTGAGCCTGAATCTGACAGATGAGTGACTTCCTCTTCACTATCTGTCATGATCAGAAACGTGTAGGCCTCTTCACTACTGTACCTTCGATTTGCCATTTTGTGCTCTAAATTTAGTGGAACAGTAGTGAGACTCACAGGTAAAAAAGCTCCTGACTGTTAGCGACTGTATCAAAACAATACCAAAAAAACTGTTAGCGATCGCAGAGATCAGGCCTGACTCTGCAAATGCTGCAGTTATGTGTGTTTAGTGTTTTGTAAGTGACAGTGATCGATCGATACTGCACTTGGGTGGGCTAGGCTAGGCTGGGCAGAGGGGCAAAACGCAGGTGCTATCAGATATCTGTGCTGATCCCACTAACACTGTGTTTTTGGGAACCCTAAATTGCTGGGGACGCTAGTATAGATCTGATCAGATATTGATCCGTTCAGATACTATACCGCTAAGGGAGGTGTATGCTGCGTGCATGGGTGTTAGCGATACTGGCACTAATCTGATGCTGCCTGGGGCGATGCAGACCCTATCTGACCCTAAAACCTAACTTAAATCACCCGCCGGGCGATCAGGGGGTTAAACCTTTATTAGGTAATAAACACTATAAAAAACAAACTAACTAACCAGCGTCACCCGTAACAGTTATACGGTGATCACTGGTGAAAGGGTTAACTAGGGGGCAATCAGGGGGTTTAAAACCTTTACTAGGTAGTATATGGGGGCACCTGACACTATAAAAAGCTGACGCGAACCTAAATACTTACCTGCCTATCTACATAGTTACATAGTTAGTTAGGTTGAAAAAAAGACACATCCAGTCCAACCACAAAACCACCTTTGACACTAATACAGCGATCAGAAAAACGATTCCTTAGTGACACTGGCGACGGAGGGGGATCAAGGGGTTAAACCTTTATTAGGGGGGTTAGGGGGGTACCCTAGACCTAAAGGGGCCTACCACTAACTGCCCTACCACTTATAACAATCACAAAAGACACCAATGCAATGATCAGTAAAAAAAAAAAAAAAACTGCTATTGGTGTCACTGTGACAGGGGGGTGCAGGGTGGTGATCGGGGGGTGATTGGGGGGTGAAAAGTGTGCCTGCGTGTTCTACTGTTAGTGTAGTGTTGGTGCAAACTTAATTGATGTCTTCTCTCCTCAGCGCCGGAACGAAAAGACCAACACGAGGAGAGATGACATAACTTCCTCTGCCGCTGTTTACATTACAGCAGCAGAGGAAGATTCTCATTTGCTGGGAGCGATCGTGAGGGAGAGGCCACGAATCAGTGGCCTCCCCCTCAACACGGATTGCTCCTGGAGTCCGTCGGAAAATCCGACGAAAAAGTCAGATGGAGCCTACACATCAGAATTTCCGACAACATTGTCCGATAGGACATTTTCCATCGGAAAATCCGACCGTGTGTATGGGGCATTACAGTGAGTAATTATTGTCTGATAGGTTCCCTTTAGTGAAATGTTATGGCATACAGTCAGCGTGATGGCACAAGATTGTGGCATCAACAGGTCACCATGTAATCATTGCCTGACAGGTTCACTTTAATGAAATGTGATGGCACACATTGTAATCAGAGGCGTTGCTAGGGGGGTGCGGGGGGTGCGGTCCGCACCGGGTGACACCCGCTAGAGGGGTGACACCCTCCCTGTTTTTTTTGTTTTTGATTTTTTTTTTTTTTTTTTTACTTTTTTTTTTTTAGCTGCCGCAGCCCGGGTGACACCCGCTAGAGGGGTGACACCCTCCCTGTTTTTTTTTTTATTTTTTTTTTTTTTTTTAGCTGCCGTTCACCCAGCCCAGCGCCGTTTTCGCTGGGCTGAAACAAAACACCGCAGCAGCGCCTGGTGTCCTCCTTCCTACCTCCTTCTTCCAGCCTCAGCCTGTCTGTCACATCTCACAGAGTGCAGACAGGATGATGACGTGACGTCACTACACAGTGTCTGCGCTCCGCCCGGGCGGCACGGCAGCTGCAAGTTGTGAAGCTGCCCTCCTCTCCAGACGCCCGGCGCCCGAAACATGTCCTCCGGGAAGCGGCACTGCAATCCCATATTATTGTGACAGGCAGGCGGGGAGAGATGCCGGCTGCCTATCACAATTACACTCCTCGGAGCCCAGGCTCCTCCTCATCACTGACTGTACACAACAGGAGGAAGAGCCTAGGAGGAGGGACATCCATGTGGACAGAGCCATGCTGATCTGAGGTCTGTGAATGTAGGGAGGAGAGAAATACACAATGGGCAGATATACACGGGGGGTGTGTACATTATGGGGATTACACAGGGGGGGTACATTAGGGGGGTACATTAGGTGGATTACACAGGGGGTACATTAGGGGGATTACACAGGGGGGGTACATTAGGGGGGATTACACAGGGGGGGGGTACATTATGGGGATTACACAGGGGATACATTAGGGGGATACATTATGGGGATTAAACAGGGGGTACATTATGGGGATTACACAGGGGGTACATTATGGGGATTACACAGGGGGTGCATTATGGGGATTACACAGGGGGGTACATTATGGGGATTACACAGGGGGGGTACATTATGGGGATTACACAGGGGGGCGCATCAGGGGGATACATCAGCGGAATTACACAGGGGGGTACATTAGGGGGATTACACGGGGGTACATTAGGGGGGTACATTATGGGGATTACACAGGGGGGCGCATCAGGGGGATACATCAGCGGAATTACACAGGGGGGCACATTAGGGGGATTATTCGGGGGTACTTTAGGGGATTACACAGGGGGGGTTACATTAGGGGGATTGCACTGGAAGGGGATTACACTGTTACACTGGGGGGGATTTAGACTTGGGGCTCAGTCTAATATGCCTGGGTTTATTTTTTGTCCCAGTCCAGGCCTGGGTGACACCATTAAGAAGGAAGTGATATCCGACCGTGATGGTGTCACCCCCATCCGTGACAGTGCATGGATTGGCACACTGGCATAAACCACAACATTTACAGGGGCTCGTTTGGAGTGCGCACCATGATCGCTGCCATCCCAAAACTAGCCTGCCCAGCACCCTGCAGAGCACTGTGGCAGGCTAAGCAGAAGAGAGCCCGATGCACTAGCCTGCTCAGTGTCTACTGCTCTGTCCTGCTCCTGCTGTCACTCCGCAGTGGCAGGACAGAACACTGTGGCAGGCTAAGGGGGAGAGCTGTGCTGTTGCGCTAGCCTGCTCAGTGACCGGGGGGGGTGGGTGACACTATATTTTACCGCACCAGGTGACACCAACCCTAGTGACGCCACTGATTGTAATATCAACAAGTCAACAAATAAATATTGCTTGGCAAGTTCCCCTAGTGAAATGTGATGGCACAGAATCCAAATTAGATTTTCTAGTTGCATTTTTGTAAATTATTCAGTTATTTAATTCTGCTTTCAAAGGTTATGCACTACTGGCTGAACTCTGGCCCAACTATAATATATTGCCAAGAAATGTACAGAAAGCATGAATATTTGCTGTTTGCACCCTTGGCGGTATATACAGGTACATCTCATAAAATTAGAATATTATCAAAAAGTTAATTTATTATAGTAATTCAATTCACAAAGTGAAACTCGTATATTTTATATAGATGTGTTACACACAGAGTGATACATTTCAAGCATTGATTATGGCTTACAGCTAGTGAAAACCCCAAATTCTGTATCTCAGAAAATCTAAATATTCCATAAAACCAATAAAAAAAAGGTATTTTTAATCCAGCACTGTTGGCGTACTGAAACATATGTCCATGTACAGTATAGTATGCACACAATACTTGGTCAGGGCTCCTTTTATGTGAATTACTCCATCAATGTGGCGTGGCATGGAGGCGATCGGCCTGTGGCACTGCTGAGGTGTTATGTAAGCCCAGGTTGCTTCGATAGCAGCCTTCAGCTCATCTGCATTTTTGGGTCTGGTGTTTTTCATCTTCCTCTTGACAATACCCCACAGATTCTCTATGCGGTTTAGATCAGGCGAGGTTGCTGGCCAATCAAGCACAGTGATACCATGATCATTAAACCAGGTATTGGTACTTTTGATAGTGTGGGCAGGTGCCAAGTCCTGCTGGAAAATGAAAAAAGTATCTCCATAAAGCTGGTCAACAGAGGGAAGCATGAAGTGCTCTAGAATTTCCTGGACTTTGGACTTGTTTAAACACTGTGCACCAACACCAGCAGATGACATGGTTCCCCAAATCATTAACTACTGTGGAAACTTCATACTGGACCTTATGCAACTTGGGTTCTGTGCTTCTCCACTCTTCCTCCAGACTCTGGGACCTTGATTTCCAAATGAAATGCAACATTTTCCATCGTTCAGCTCTCTGCTCTGCCCCTCCAGCACTGCAATGCAGGGGGCTTGTGAAAAGCACAATTGACCCTTAAACCAGTAAATACTGATGGACCGAACACCCCTCGGTTCAGTTCGCACCAGAACTCCCGAACATGGAAAAACTTTGAACCTAAACCGTGAACCCTATTAACCACTTCAATACAGGGCATTTATACACCCTTCCTGACCAATTTTTAGCTCTCAGTCATGCAACACTGTACCCAAACAACATTTTTATATATTTTTTCATACAAATAGAGCTTTCTTTTGGTGGTATTTAATCACCACTGGGATTGTATTTTTTGCGACATAAGTGAAAAAAGAGCAAACATTTTGAAAAAAAAGCACTTTTTTTTAGTTTCTATGATAACATTTTGCAAATAAATCATTTTTGTTCATGAATTTGGGCCAACATTTATACATATATATGTATATATTCAATACATCTCTTTGGTAAAAATAACCCATATTAGTGGATATTATTTAGTCTCTGTGAAAGTTATAGAGTCTTCAAGCTATGGTGCAAATTATTGAAAATTGATCACACCTGATGCACTGATGGTCTATCTCATTTATTGGGGCCCTGAAATGTCAGGAAAGTACAAATACCCCCCAAATGATTCCTTTTTGAAAAGAAGACAGTCAAAGGTATTTAGTAGGCGGCAAGGTGAGTTTTTGGAAGTTGTATTTTTTTCCCACAATTCTTGGGAAAATTAAGAATCTTTTTTTTCCCACAAAATTGTCATAATAACAAGTTATTTCTCACACACAGCATATGCATACTTCCAATGACACCCTAAAATACATTCTGCTACTCCTCAGGACAATGGAATTACCCACAAAATGACCCCATTTTGGAAAACAAACACCCCGACGTATATTTTATGAAGCATTATGAGTCTTTTGAACGGTTGATTTTTTTTTCACAAGTCTTCAGAAAACGTGGAAAGAAAATGAAAACCTTTTTTTTTTACACAAAGTTGTCAATTTATAAGATATTTCTAACACATAGCATGTACTGTATATACTCGAGTATAAGCCAAGTTTTTCAGCACATTTTTTTGTGCTGAAAGTGCCCCCCTCGGCTTATACTGGAGTCCAGCACTTTTCTGCAGCAAAAAAAAAAAATTTCCGACCCGACTTTGGGGCCCCGTATCTCGGGGCCACTTGGTGCTAGGAACTCCAAATTTGGTGTGCAAACCCAGTGGACCTAGCACTACAACATATTCAATTCAGATGGGGTTCCCAGCACCAAGTGACCCCGAGATACAGGGCCCCAAAATCGGTCAACTGTGTCCATCTGCAGCAATGTCATTTCTGGACCCTTTGGGTCCAGAGACCCCAAGTTTTGGCTGCAGCTAGGGGGCATTTAGGAACCCTTAACTACCAAGTTTGAAGTTTGGGGGACCTATGGCTGCAAATGGGCACAGTGAGGCATGCAAATGGGCACAGTGAGGCTGCAAATGGGCATTGTTGACCCTTTTTTCCACTTACAGTAGCTGCGCATTTCTCACCCTAGGCTTATACTCGAGTCAATAAGTTTTTCCAGTTGTTTGTGGTAAAATTAGGTGCCTCGGCTTATATTCGGGTCGGCTTATACTCGACTATATACGGTATATAGCAAAAATTACACCCCAAAACACATTCTGCTACTCATTCTGAGTATGGCGATACCACATGCGTGAGACTACATTGAAGTAGTACCTTCAGGCGTTCTATGAGCATAAATTACACATCTCATTTTATTCC
>CM053038.1:146605699-146710294 GCA_028564925.1 Lithobates sylvaticus
TGGGCCCACAACGGCGCCTCCCGTGATAGGGATTATAATAATTGTGTTAAATAAGTACTTCTGTACTTCACAGGCCCCACAAACACTAAATCTGAAAACGCATAGGACTTTTTTCTCCCCCTACGACTCCCCAGCCATCATCTTTGGCTGCAGCCGCTTGGTATAGCCCTGTGTAAATCCCTATCACGGGAGGCGCCGTTGTGGGCCCATCTGGACCAACATTTGGAAGTCTGGGCATGTACTGACTTCCAAATGTTCCAATTACATTGGAGGTAGGGGACCATGCATGCGCATTTTGACTTCACATAAGCATTACCGCTACCGCACACTCATGCAGTATATATAATGTTGAATGAATAAAAACTATTCTGTATATACTAACCGATTTTTTGTTTTGTATACATACCATAGAATAAGAAAATATCTTCAAAATTTTCGTCCACACTGCAATGTACTTTATCCTTGTCTCCTGATGAAGCCTATCTAGGCGAAACATGTTGAGCGATTGGACAAGTATTATGACCTATGTATTTTAAGTTTATAATCATAAAGGTGTTCTATTAGGAATTGTATGTAGTACCTTCGAACCCTGTGATTTGTATACTGCTGTACATGGAGTCTAATTTATATTCCGTTTTCCCCTTGTTTTATATGCTAATAAAATAAGTAATTTTTATTATATCTCTATGAAACTCTTTTTGTGTTTGTACCTTGGACAGTCCCGTATCTCCAATATTTTTTCTTTCTATATTAATTTGGGATGATAGTACAATATATATGAGTAACTCCAGGAGAACACCCCAGTCTAGCGAGCTTTGAAAAAGGCGCTATTATTAGCGCAATAGCGCCTGCAAACCGCCCCAGTGTGAAAGGGGCCTTAGGTAAGCTGTATAGCATTAATGAAAAGCGGTTTTATTTTTGCAAAATATGTACATTAATGCTATATTGGTACATAGGGGAGCTGGAATTTAGGAAAAAAAAAGGTGAACAAAGGTGAACTTAGGCTTTTAGGCAGAGCCTGACTTAGAGCCTTCACTGTGTGCAGTAAAAAAAAAAAAGACTTCCATTGAAAAGTGTCTTGTCCCATGTCACTATACACTGTTACTTGTATATTGCATTAGGAGGGATGTGCTGAGCTGGCTCCCACTCCACCAGTTCAGCGTACCTCTGTTACCTCATTCCCATAACAGAATGGGGTCCCGCCGTGCACCCAGCCCAGACCTTGTGCATGCATATTACTATATACTTTTCACTTCCCATACCTCGTGAGCAGGCCATAGATCTCCATAAAGCGGGTTTGGATTCGGTTGCTATTGGATACCGACCACTAGGGAGGGAGCCAGAACATCGACCCCTTGCTACCGGAGGATCTGTCACCTTACCCGGTACAACGCCTAATAAATTGTTGCATGGGTATTGATCTCGTGCTTGGTTACTCTACACTTTTTACTTCTTTACTTAACTACACTCCTCTTCCTTGTCTTGAGTTAACCGTTAGTGCTTTACGATGCTAGTGACCAGAGCAGGGCGGGATGGAGAAGATCCGACATACCTGAGCATGAACAAGTACGAGCCCCATGCATGTTCTTAAACGCATTGTGGTTCTTGGGCCTTCTGCTCCCCGGTGACATCCCACGCCATCTCCAGCGCTGCAGTTCATGCTGCTTCTACTATACCCAGAAAGGACACAGAGTCGGCCAGCCTCCCTCCCTGCCATACCACGGTTCCTGTTAAGCTGGATGGACGAGCTACACCACGTCTACATGGAGTGATACTGCACAGACAAGCTTATCTGTTAATTTTTAAAATGGGAGTGTTTCACTGACTTTTTTGGCCAACTTCATGCCTCATAAACCACTTCCGGACCGCCCGCCGTCATTATACTGCGACTCTTTGAAAAGGAAAATTGTTGTTATGGCACCAGCTAGCTGCCAAAACCCTGCTTGGCATGGAGCTGAGTGAGGGGAAGATGGCCCCCACCCGGCTCCATACCATTGCAGGGCGGAAGTGTAAATATGAGATCTGAGGTCTTTTTTCACCCCAGATCTCATATTTAAGAGGTCCTGTCATGCTTTTTTCTATTACAAGGGATGTTTACATAGCTTGGAATAGGAATAAAAGTGACACCATTTTTTAAAAAAAAAAAAGAACAGTGTAAAAATTAAAGATTTAAAATAAAAAGTAAAATAAATAAGAAAAAAAATAAATTTTTTTTTAAAGCGCCCTGTCCTGACAAGCTCGCATTCAGAAGCGAACGTGAGTAACGCCTGCATATGAAAACTGTGTTCAAACCACACATGTGAGGTATCACCGCAATTGTTAGAGTGAGAGCAATAATTCTAGCCCTCAACCTTCTCTGTAACGCAAAATATGCAACCTGTAGAATTTTGCCTATGGAGATTTTTTTCACAATATAAAAAAAAATTGGGCTAACTTTACTTTTGTCAAATTTTTTTCATTCAAAAAGGTGTATTTTTACCAAAAAAAGTGCACTTGTAAAACCGCTGCGCAAATACGGTGTGACAGACAGAAAAGGTGGAGAACGATAATATAAGTGAGAAAAGGAACGCTGCACGGCCCTATTAGGCATCATATGGAAGGGTTCCCCATGGGGTTTTGAATTGCAGCAGAAAGATTGGCAAAAATTTGAAAAAATACTAATTTTGTTTAGAAAAAATTATTACATAAAATAGATATTTGTTTATGTCAAAACATGAGCTCTGTAGGTAAGACAGTTACATGTACATGATAATACAGCCATTATATACAAAAGAAAAACCCTGCATGATAGAAGTATGTAATTGCACTGAAAAACACTGATGCTTTTCCCTAAACTAGCTACTGCAGTGTGGCTGCCCAGGCATATCTGCATGGCTCTTGGCATTCTCCATAGCTGGATGTTTCCAAACCTCCTAGTGTCTTCAGTGGACTGCAAGGCACAGCAGTCCCAATACCACAACCAGAACAGAACAAACTAATTTGGCTAAGAAGGCCCTGGACCTCA
The DNA here is from genome assembly GCA_028564925.1 of Lithobates sylvaticus. Lineage (NCBI taxonomy): Eukaryota > Metazoa > Chordata > Amphibia > Anura > Ranidae > Lithobates > Lithobates sylvaticus. The sequence goes on from CM053038.1 coordinate 146,608,704, forward strand.
GCCTTCTCTCTCTTTATAGTGCAGGTGAGTTGGCTTGGACCAAAATGCCCTGGAACTGAGCTTACAACAATAAACCCTTTCCCTCAGCTTGGGCCAGCCGCTAACTTGCCAAAACCAAGACATTTCAACCTGCCTACATGCATGTCATTGCATAATTTATTTGCTGTGGTTCTACTGAATGCTGAATAGTTTTTCAAAAATAAAGAACCTAAAAAAAAAACTGTATTTTCCCTTGCACAAGATGGAAGTCAGCAGAGCTTCACCTCATTAACTAAGCTAAATGAAAATTTTATTGCAAAGTGAACAGCCTATTTGTCTATAGTAAATCAACCCCCAATATATCCAAAACTGGCCAAAAACAGATCTCTCCCAAAAAACAACAAACATTTTGGGGTTTTTCAGCGCAGTGTCAGAATAGCGCAGTGGACAGTGTCAGTGGAGCAGTGGCCTGTGTCAGTAGAGCAGTGGGCGCTGTCAGTAGGACAGTGGATGGTGTATGTAGAGCAGTGGGCGCTGTCAGTAGGACAGTGGATGGTGTATGTAGAGCAGTGGATGGTGTCAGTCGAGCAGTGGATGGTGTCAGTAATGCAGTGAACTGTGTCAGGAGGGTAGTGGATGCGTCACAGACAGATGTAGATTTAACCCAACCGCTGCTGGGGAGGGAGCTGAGTGGGAGGATCAGTTTACCCTTCAATGGCCAGGAATCTTTACTATTTAACCAGCAACCAATACTTGAAGCTCGCAAGTTATTTTACACCTATCATTTCTCACAGTCAGTGATTGAGGGGGCAGGGGTTGTAGTTGAGGATCTGTACATTGCAGGTAGGGGTCAGTAGTTGAGGATGAGGTTTGTCAATCTGGGGGAGTGGTGGAGTGGGGGAGGTGGGGTCTGTCTGTGTGTCTTGCTCTCTTTCTTGTCCTTTGTAATTCAATCAGTGGGTGCTTTAAGTAATGGCATCCCCTCCCCAGACCCCCTCAGGAGGTGTTTTACATAACTTTTCTAATGGTCTGTGAGTGTGAGAGGGGGGAGGGGTGTGGTCTGGGGGGGTCTGGGGAGAAAGCAAACTAGAAGCTCCCGACTGGATTGCAGAACTTAGCTGGGACCCTGGGAGACACAAGGTGGATTGGACCTGGATTCTGTTTCCAGGATTTTGTCATTGTAAAATGCAGCATGTAAGATGACTGCTTGTAGCAAGGAGCTGCGGGCCCCCTGGATCTGAACGTGGGTTTGCTATGGCAACTCCTTCACGCTACGCCCATGTTATTCCCTATATACAGCAAATAAAATAAGTATTGAACACATCACCATTTTTCTAGGTAAATCTATTTCTAAGGTGCTATTGACATGAAATTTTCAACACATGTTGGTAACGACCCATGCAATCCAACACATGTTAGTAACAACCCATGCAATCCATACATACAAAGACAGAAAAACAAATACGTTCAGAAACTAAGTTATGTGTAATAAAATGGAATAACAAAGGGAAAAAGGGTGGTGCAAAAAAAAAAAGCATGGAAAGCCAAGACACCAGCTGAAATCTATCAGTAATTAGAAAGCAATCCTGCCCCTTGCCAGTGCAAATTAATATCAGCTGTTTCAGTCTCAACTGATCAAAAGGTGTATGATTACCAAGGTGTCACACAAGAAACATTTCATGATGGGTAAATGCTAAGAGCTCTCTCAAGACCTTCACAACATTACTGTTGCAAAACATACTGATGGCATTGGTTACAGAAGGATTTCTAAACTTCTTAATGTTCCAGTGAGCACTGTTGGGGCCATAATCCGGAATTGAAAAGAAGATTTCACCATAAACCATCCAGGACCAGGTGATCTTGCAAGATTTCTGACAGAGGAGAGGAACGAATTATCAAAAACGTTGTCCAAGAGCCAAGGACCACTTGTGGAGAGCTTCAGACAGACCTGGAATTAGCAGGTACAATTTTTTTTTAAAGAAAACAGAAAATAATGCACTCAACCAGACAAACACCATGACCTGTATGCATGCTCACCACGCAAGACTCCATTGCTGAAGAAAAGGCATATTGAAGCTTGTTTAAAGTTTGCTGCACAACATTTAGACAAGCCTGTGAAATAGTGGGAGAATTTAGTCTGGTCAGATGAGACCAAAATTTAACTCTTTGGATGCCATAATACACACCATGCTTGGAGGTCATATGGCACTGCACATCACCTCTAAAACACCATACCAACAGCGAAGTTGGAGGTGGGAACATCAAGGTGTGGGGCTGTTTTTCAGCATAGGGTACTGGCAAACTTCAATGATTGAAGGAAGGATGAAAGGAAAAATGTACCAAGACATTCTTGATAAAGATCTGCTGCCATCTACCAGGATGATGAAGATGAAAACGAGGGTGGACATTTCAGCAAGACAATGATCCCAAACACAAAGCCAAGAAAACTCTCAATTGGTTTCAAACAAAGAAAATAAAGCTGCTGGAATGGCAAAGCCAATCGACTGACTTGAATCTAATAGAAAATCTATGGAAAGGACTAAAGATCAGAGTTCATTGAAGAGGCTCACTGGACCTTCAATATTTGAAGACTATTTGTGTAGAAGAATGGGCCAAAATCACACCTGAGCAATGCATGCGAGCTGTCATTAACAACAAAGGATTTTGTACGAAGTAATAAATACATTTCAGTTAGCGTGTTCAATACTTTTTCCCTCCGTCATTAAGTTTTTTTTTTACACATAACTTAATTTCTGAACTTATTTGTTTTGGTTTCTTTGTATGTATGAATTGCATGGGTTGTTACCGACATGTAGTGGAAATGTCATGTCATTAACACCTTTAGAAATATATTTACAGAGAGAAATGGTGGCATGTTCAATACTTATTTTACCTGCTGTAGGTCATTCTTTGATTTTGATGCATGGCTATCAATTATTGGGCCATGTATAGTAACCCAAAAGATATGCTCAGTCAAGTAGTTTGCCATGATAGGACAGATAACGACAAATAATAATGGCGCATAGTTAGCTACAAGACTGACGTTAGGAGGAAAAAGATTGCAGAGAAACACATGCATGGGCAAAGCACACGTTCACTTTAAGTTAACTTGAGAAAACAAAACAAAGTACATGCAATGTTTATGTGACAGATAAATTTCAGGCTGCTATATACAGCATGTCACTGTTAGGAGGACAGCTCTGTTCAGCATGTAAAGCCTTATGGGACTGAGGCCCCATTCCTCAGCTCTCAATGATCTGATAGAGCGTTAAGAGCCATCAATTAAAGGCTATTCAAAGTGTCAGTCACAATGATTGCCAATTGGCAAAGCTAATCTGATAAAAAAAAACAGGGCTGTGAGTTACTAAGAGTTCATGATGCAGGCTGGGAAGCTTGCCAAATGCAAAAGAAGGAACGGAAAGTGCCGTGAGAAGAAAAAAGAGGAGTGGGTGTGAAGAAGGATTATAAAGAGTGGGGGCTAGAACAGGGACCAGCAGCATTTAGATCTAAATAGAAAAAAAAAAAAAAACAGCAAAACCTAAAAAGATGGGTAACAGGTGAGAGATAAGTAAACATTTTATTTTGTCTTTTAGATGGTAGAAAGTGCTCAATATCAAATTGGCTGATAAAAAAGCATCTGATCACATGGAAGGACATGCCAAAAAAGAACAGCACAAGGAAAATAAAGAAGAAGCACAATATTTGCAGGAATTATTTGCATTCTATCTGTAAACCACAACTGGCAGCATCGCAGGACATACAGTTTTTGCTATATTTGCACAAATTTTATGTCCATTTATAAAGTTCACAGAAATATTTCATATGTTCGGGTTTTCATAGGTACTTTGAAAAGGAGAATTAACACATACAACCTATTACGTGTATTTTTTTTAATTAGATGTTGTACACTTGCTTTTTTATGCCACTAGTATTCCCATGCAATCTCAAATTAGGCAGCACTACAATATTATAGAACCTATAGAAAGGTTGTCTATTACTCATCCCAGTGGTGGCTTTTCCATTGGAATACATAGAAATTCTAGCCCTCCTTGTTGATTTAAGGACTGGTTAACTTATGGAGAATCAGGAAGGTACCATATTTATTTTTGTCACTTCTTAAGCAAATTAGACAATGCTTTATAGGGTTTTTTTTTTCTGTTTATTTATTAAATTGTTTTTTCTATTGGTTGAACTAGATGGACGTGTGATTTTTTTTCAACCTGACTATGTACTGAATGTTCATACACTATAATGTGAAAAAGCAATGCCCATCTGGGAGACTTTCAGCAAAAAGTATCTAAAATATCTGAGTATTGTAAAGGTGCATGGACAGGTACATAAAAGACTTTGGCGATTGCTGGGGAGAAGGGGAAATTAAAGGATATCTGTTTTAATTTTTCTGAAGATGATGATAGGCAGTCAAAGTTGCTTTTCAGAGGTTTTATATATTTTGCATTCAAGTATAATCTCTTAAAATATGTGTGCTGCTGTGTGTGTGTTGTTGAGTATATGTTGGTGTGTGTCCGAATGTATTTTCTGGGATGGGTAGAAGCTTAGACAGTTATAGGGACATCAGCTAAAGCCACTGAAAAAAGGTTTGAGGTTGCATGAGTAATCAAATCCCATGCCACCCCTAAAGTTAGAGGAAATATAATGCTACTTTGGGAAATAAACGTGCGAAGATATGTGGGCAAACAAGCTAAAATAGGCTTACATTTTGAATCCATCTCTCATGAATATTACAAGCACCTACAAAGTTGTCAAATCTTTTGGACAAGCACTAATGGTTGAACTGATTATATTTTTTCATAATTCTTGATTTAGGCTTAGGAAATTTTTTACTGAACATGTAATGCAATTACATCATACACTTACTGACCATTGTTCCTAAATGTTTACTTTATTGCCAGATCCTGAGCTGCTATACCAACAGCATTCTTAGAATACTAGAGGTTATATGCTCATCAAACACTATTTGCCAAACCCCTGAAGCCATCTGGAGTTTAGAAGGTATGACCTTTCATGGAAGATGTCTGCCAGAACCAATACTTAGGCAATAGTTGTGGGACCATTTATGATTGTTTTATGTATGAGCATTAGGTGTTTGCTTGACTCAAACAAAGGGGGGAATAGCAAAGAACTGAATTAGACTATAATGAAGACACATATTTAGGCTCTTGTAGGCCTAGTAGTACTAGCTGGTCATGTTTTTTTTTTATGTGTCATGAAACAGAGGCGGCAGAAAATGGTGTGAATGTTTTATTATCATTGCCGAGTCACAGGATGTTACATATTGATCATCTTCGCCATTAATAAATTTACATAGGGTGTAGATATTCATAAAGTGCCACATAATTGCTACTTTGTTATTTATAGCAAGTTTATGTGAATGATCATTAATTTAGAGGGAGTGTGTCATCCACAATCTTCCTTCTACTGTTAGAAGGATAATCAGAGAAGAGAGCTAAGGTAAAGAGAAGGAGAATGAGGAGAGGGGCAGGAGGTGAACAAGGATATTGGGGGATAATATGGTGTAAGCCAAAAGAGGGAACCCCCTTGGGAGTAGGTGGGAGGGAGTATGGCTTTAAGGAAAGAAAGAGAAAGAAAAGACTCCAGATTTTCCAATGTGCCAGTCCCCCACTGAGTTATTTATAGAGAAGTGTAACTGTATATTGGTAATGAAGCATGGGCATATTGAATTGATGGGGACCACTTTGAGAAATCCCCTGTGGGCGTCCATAGGTATGCTTGTAATTTTTTCATTGTCAGATAATAAGTCTATGTGTTGTTAAACTTCTGTAAAATATACATCGTTTTTTACATGCTTTGGTGAATGTTAAGCTGCCAAAAGCAAATAATGTTGTAAGTTTGAATTTAGATTTAGTCAGTGAAGGAGGTTTGAGGTAAAGAAGTGCAAGCCAAGTGTCTTTAGAAAGGGAACCTTTGAATTGTGTACATTTGAATGCTGTGGTCCAAAATCTACCTAGCATAAGGCAGATCCACCAGATATTAAGCATATCGCCAACCACATTACATCCTATAAAAACAGGTTAGAGTGAGTGGGATGGAGGTGCGTCAGTCTGGTTGCTACCATGTACCACCAGGTTAAAACCTTAAAGGCCATTTTTGTAAAAAACACAATGATAGACCATAGAGACTGTGGACTACATTTATTGTCAGTCTTTTGTAGTCTTGCTACTTTTAAGATTGCTCTCCCATTTGGAGACATACGGGTGGAATGATATAGGATTGTTTTCAAATGGTATCTTGTCCCTAATGCTAATGTTTATGTTTGGGGTGCCATCCTTCCCTTGACACACGATTCTTATTAATGTGCTGACAAACTGTCCTAACATTTTTCTCAAATGTCTAATGTACTGCCACACTGATGCAGTAGGGTATAAAAATTTCTGGTAAAATGTATAATGTATGTATGATGTATTTATTTATGATGTATCAGTGTTCCTCTGATAAAAAAAGAGTGCTCACAAATTTGTTTTAATAAACATACTAATTGCTCTACTGTAAGTGGTGTTGGCTGAATTCCACAAGATACCTTTATTGTGCTTTCCCAGCTTCAAACTACTATCAGAACTCTCAATAAAATAAAATAAATAAAACTTTCTCCCTACCTACCACAATTTAGTGCTTGCGGTTTGACTTATGTCTACAACTAGGTTCACATCCTTGTAATGTGAAAGCGCATGTGCGTTAGAAGCTTCAGAGTCTCACTGCTCCCATGCTACACGCTGTTCCCCACTGTGGGAATGCTGGGTGCGCCAATGAAGCCTGTTCCTGTTCTACACATACACATTTTTTTCTATTGGGGCTATATTGCTCTTTGATCATTTCTCCCTGGTCTGAAAGGTTGTTGTTTACAACCTTGAGTTTACACCTGGAAGATACCATCATAGCTTACTATCTCTATGAACATTTGGACTTTATAACTATCAGCAAATGATCTTATCATTGTGTCCTTTGTAAACTATAGGTAGAGTTAGATCTGCCACAGTTGGGATTTGGTGCTATGCCATGTGCCCCCATGTGTGGCTGTGGTATTTTAATTACGGTTTTTAATTTTGTAAACCTATAGTAAGGAATATAGTATTTTGCAAGGAGCAAAAGCAGGGTCTTTAGTACATGTCATTTACATTGATACAGTATTTTGTACATTTCTAATTGGAAGTGCCTTGTTTCATACAGCATTTTTCCTGCTGTGTATTGGTAAATCATTATCTTATTGGTCCCATATATGACAAATTAGGGGACAACACAAAGGTTTTAGAAGGCACATCAACTACCTAATCACAGAAAATTATTCCAGCCTGATACTGATCTACTTAAATCATTTATGATTAAGGTTGGAGGCTTTAGAGCTATACACAAAAGAAGTGAAATTTGTAACCAAACCTGTAATAACAGAAAAATACCCAATTAACATTTTCCCCTACCCTGTCCCAGCCACTCTCACCACACCGCCACTTTTTTTCTTTTACTCTCTTTTGTTTATTCAAAACATGTTGTTAAACATAAAGTCTATTGTCTGACATTCTATAGAATATCTTGTGCATCCTAGGTGAAATGCTACAAAACAGTGTATATGACACTCAAGTTTTGTTGCTCTTAAAATGCCTTTTGAATGTTAAAGTATACAAACTGCATCAGTTTTGTATTTATGAATAGCACTGTCTATCAGTGTTAAACCCCACTGCTCCATTAAAGAAAGCAATGTTTTTGACAATCGCTATATTTATAAGCATTCTTTTCATCCTTTTCAACACATAATATTGTAGAAAAAAAAAGAAATGTCCCAATGTGCACAATTATAAGTGTCCATGTCTAAAAACCTATTTCTAGCGTGATGTACATGTCAAACTCTTCGATCTGTAACCATGTTTACAATATGTGCCGTTTAGTTGTGGGTTCCTTCCATACTGTGTGGGAATGTAGTAAAAGTGATTTCTAATTACAAAATATGCATATTCCTTCAAATCCTAAAATGATTATATTTTGCTTGGAAAAACGTCTGTCTTCAAGCACATATGGAATTGTGATACATCTATAATAATGCAAAAGGAAAGACTACTGAAAAAATGCATTGGGTAAAAGTATACAGTTAACTGCTTGCCGACCTCTGCACACAGATGTACGCCGGCAGAATGGCACAGGCAGGCAAATGGGCGTACCTGTACATCCCTTTGAATTTGCAGCCTATCGGGCGCTTGCTGCAGGTACGTGCGCGTGGGTCCCGGGAACTCGATGTTTGCTGGCAGCCCGTGATTGCAGTGAGGAGAGGCAGAACGGGGAGATGCCTTTGTAAACAAGGCATTTCCCTGTTCTGCCTAGCAACATGACAGAGATCCCTGTCATCGGAAGCAGTGATCTCTGTCATGTTTAGTACACCTCTCTAGGACACACTTAACCCCTTGATCGCCCCTAGTGTTTAACCCCTTCCCTGCCAGTGTAATTTATACAGTAATCAGTGGCTATTTGTAGCTCTGATCGTGGTATAAATGACAATGGTCCCAAAATAGTGTCAAAAGTGTCCGATGTTTCCACCATAATGTTGCAGTCCCGATAAAAATTGCAGATAGCCGCCATTGCAGATACACATTACTAGTAAAAAAAAAAAAAAATAATAAAAATGCCATAAAATCTATCCCCTATTTTGTAGATGCTATAAATTTTTGTTTGGGCATGACCGTACGTCAGCTAAAGCGACGCAGTGCCAAATCGCAAAAAATGCTCTGGTCAGGAAGGGGGTAAAATCTTCTGGGGCTGAAGTAGTTAAAGACAGAATTTACCTACAATGACTTAAAGCAGTATTAACCACATCAATACTGGGCACTTTCATGCTCCCTTCCAGCCCAGGCTGATTTTCAGCTTTCAGTGCTATCGCACTGCAGTCGCCAATGTGCTTTTTCATAACTTGACAAAGCGCATTGCGTGAAATGGGTTTTCATAGCAACATATTTCCAGGCATGCCCGGTGTCTACAGCTCCATTACTCCTCCATCATAGCAGCTTCTTCCTTGTTCCTTTGGCGACCCGGCTGATGCAATCTCTGGCGCGTCACATATAGCAGTGATTGCAATCCACCACTCCCAGTAACTGGACCCACAAGCCATGGCCATTTCATCATTTCACTGTTGATGCTGCCCATGGGGTTCTCCTGTCTGGTATTACGGCTACCCAAGGGGCATCCTCACACAAGAGAGCAACGTTTCATTGAATGTCATTTTTACTTTTCTGGCATTGCTTTTTTAACAATAAACTGATTGTTGGACACCCATCTCTAACTTGATCTTTATCCTGCATCACCTCAGAGGGGTGACTATCTATGAAAGACAATTATTATGGTCATTCCTAAACACTTATATGGATATTTTTAACCACTTGCCGCCCGCCTATTGTCAAAAGACATCGGCAAAGTGGTTTTAAAATCCTGACTAGGGATGAGCCGAACACCCCCGGGTCCGGTTCGCACCAGAACCTGCGAACGGACCGAAAGTTTGCGCAAACATTCGAACCCTATTAATTACAATGGACGCGAACGTTCAAAATCAATGCATGTTATTGTCATAAAAAGTGTTTGGAGACCTGGGTCCTGCCCCAGGGGACATGTAACTCCTAATTAACCACTTCAATACTGGACACTTTTACCCCCTTCTTGCCCTGACCAATTTTCACTTTTTTAGAGCTACCACAATTTAAATGACAATTGTGCAGTCATGCAACACTGTACCCATGTGGCATTTTTATGATTTTTTGCACACGAATAGACCTTTTTTTCCGTGTTATTTAATCACCTCTGCGCCTTTTATTTTTAGCAAAATAAATGAAAAAAAGACTGAAAATTTTGAAAAAAAAACCCCAAGTTTTTCTTTGTTTTTGTTATAACATTTTGCAAATAAATAATCTTTCTTCATAAGTTTAGGCCAAAATGTATACTGTTACATTTCTTTGGTGAAAATAACCCAAATTAGTGTATATTATTTAGTCTGTAGGAAAGTTATAGAGTCAACAAACTATAAACTATATATAGCAGGGCTCAAAATTTCAAGCCCTGAGCTACTGGTCAGGCCTTAAGAGTTGTTCGCCACCAGTTGCACCACCAACCCCTACCCTGCCCTGCCGCTAATTCCGCCTCTAAACACACCCTTGTACCCTTGTGGGACCAGAGGGTTAGGGAGACAGCAGCACATTACCTCCCTCCCCCCTACCGTGGGGGAGATGGATGGTCTCGCTATTATACCGCTGAAAGTTTGTTACTGTGGCTGTATTTTTTACACAGGTCTGCCGCCCCTCCCCCCCTCGTGTTGGGTCTAGGAGGAGGGGGCAGGGCCTAACGCAGGTGCCGTGATTCGTCCACGGACAAGCGGCAGGCTAATAGCAGATAAATACAGCTGTGTCAGTCTCTCCTCTGCTGATTAGGAGGAAACAAGCTGCCTGCGCACAGGGACACACGAGCTGTGGGACACGTATGGGTTGCAAAACTGGCATTTCCTGATTCAGGAAGGACACCCTTTTCCAGCACTAAGCTGAACTGTATAGCAGTTTTAAAAGTATTGACTATTTTCAGTACATTCGTGCAATATAGCGCCTCTGTTTTTGTACTTAGGACTATGCCTGCCAAAAAAGACACCACAAAAGCCAAAGGAGTAAAGGCTTCACCCCCAGGCATTGGGATTTCAAGCTGTATTTCCACGCTGTCTTCCTCGCCTTAATTAACAATCATTGCAACTCAGGGTGAGCCATTAGAGCAAATTGTTGGTGCAGTTGCCTCTTGCATCTCAGCACCTGCATACGTGACTGAAGAAACCCTTTCCTCCTCACTCCAGGGTCTGGAAGAAAGATTAGCGGCTTTAATTGCATCCTCTATTCAAATGGATAGGAAGCATACTAGGCCCCCCTTCCCCGCTTCAGGTTTACAAGGGGAACAGTGGGCACACGATGAGGTTCTACCCTCAATCAATCAAGAAGAGCTTACCGATGACTCTTCTACTGAGGAAACAATGGTAGATGAACCTTTATCAGCGTCTCAATCTGAAAAATTGCTGATACAAACTCTTACAGAGATGGTTTGTTTCTCTTTTATGCTGCCTCTAACAGAGTCTCATGAAAACGTGGCCTCTTCCTTAGGTTCCTTAAAACCTTCCCATCCTTTGCATGCGTTTCCTGCGCACGCATTACTTGAACAGCAATTTTTTTCGGAATGGGATAAACAGTATAAACATTTTCTCCCTCCTAAGAGGTTTTCAATTCTCTATCCTCTGGAGGAGAAGTTCTCCAAAAAATGGAAAGTACCAGCAATTGACGCTGCGATTTCCAATGTGAATAATAACTTAACTTGTCCTGTAGACAATGCACAGATGCAAAGATCCAACAGATAAGAAGTTGGAATCCCTGCTAAAGTCTGCTTTTTCCATAGCAGGTGACCTCACCCACCCTGCAGTCACCGCGATAGGCGTCTGCCAATCCCTAAAGGACCAATTCAAACAGGCCCTTAGTGAGCGTCCTACACAACTGGCTCAAGATTTGGCTGAACTACCTAAGCATTATGTTTTGCCATAGATGCCATCAAAGACTCTAATCACCAGGCATCCCGCCTCACACATATGCGTAGAATCCTGTGGTTGAAAAATTGGTCAGCTGAAACACCATGTAAAAACCTCCTAACTGGGTTTCCCTTTCATGGGGAGCGACTTTTTGGAGAAGACTTGGATAAATATATAAAGACAATTTCTGCTGGGAAAAGTACCTTTTTACCAGTCAAAAGAAAAAATAAACGCCCTGCATTTAAACTAACTCTTTCCCCTGCGCCAGCAGCTTCCACGTCTAGGCAGTGGCGACGGCCCTTCACCGTCAGACTCTAGAGGAGGGACTCAAGGTCAGACCCAGGCTCAAAAGAAGCTCTGGGATAGGAAATCTGCAAAACAGAATCCTAAAGCCTCATCGTGAAGAGGCAACCCCCCTCACCAAGGTGGGGGAATACTTCTGCAATTTTCAGAAGTTTGGAAAAAGGAAATTTAGGACAGATGGGTAATTTTCACGGTAACGCTGGGGTACAAGCTGGAATTCCAGGACTTTCCACCATCTCGCTTCCTGAGGTCAAGCATTCCCAAAGATCCAGAGAAAAAAACGACTCTGTTTTAGGCACTAGGCCGATTAATATCTCAAGGGGTGATCATACAGATGCCCACAAAAGAGCAAGGTCTGGGATTTTATTCAAACCTTTTTATGGTACCAAAGCCAAGTGGAGATGTCAGACCCATTCTAGATCTAAGAAAGCTAAATCAATTCCTGAAGATCCGCTCCTTTTGCATGGAGACAATCAGGTCGATAGTTTCTATCCTTTTAGGAAGAGAACTTCTGGCATCAATCGACATCAGGGATGCATATCTACATGTCCCTATATTTCCTGCTCATCAAAAGTTTCTGCGGTTGGAGTTAGAACGGCGGCATTTTCAATTTGTAGCCCTGCCCTTTGGGCTAGCCACAGCACCTCGGGTGTTCACCAAAGTGCTGGCCACACCTCTAGCCAGGTTAAGGGCACAGGGCATAACAATCGTAGCATACCTAGACGATAACTATAACTTATAGATCAATCAGCGACTCGTCTGGAGCAAAGCGTATGCACTACAACCAACTATCTGAAAAGTTTGGGGTGGATTCTCAACCTAGAGAAATCTTCCTTAGTACCGCTAAGAAGGCTGGAGTACTTGGGTCTGATCATAGATACAGCCCAGGAAAGGGTATTCTTGCCTCAGGCAAAAATCAACTCCATAGGAGAACTGGTGTGGAGGGTCAGGTCAAATGGCAATCCCTCCATTTGCCTCTGCATGAGGTTGCTAGGAACCATGGTAGCTTCATTCAAAGCAGTTCCCTATACCCAGTTCCATTCAAGACTGTTGCAAAACAGTATCCTGTCTGCTTGGAACAAAAAAAATTCAAGCTTTAGACTTGCCAATGTGGCTGTCCTCAAGAGTGACCCAAAGCCTCACTTGTTGGTTATGAACACAGAATCTGCTGAAAGGAAAATCCTTCAGACCAGTCATCTGGATAGTGGTAATGACAGATGCCAGCCTTTCAGGCTGGGGAGCAGTATTAGAAAAGACAACTGTCCAAGGACAGTGGTTAAGAACTGAAAGAAGCTTGCCCATCAATATCCTAGAGATTCGGGCAGTACGCCTAGCTCTAAAGGCCTAGACTTTCAGGTTACGGGATTGTCCAGTCAGGATTCAATCCGACAATGCCACAGCTGTGGCCTATATCAATCACCAAGAGGGCACCAAAAGTCTCTCAGCACAGAGAGAGGTGAACCATATTCTAACTTGGGCAGAAAGGAATGTTCCATGCCTTTCTGCAATCTTAATTCGGGAGTAGAGAATTGGCAGGCGGACTACTTAAGTCACCAGCAGTTATTCCCAGGGGAATGGTCTCTTCGCCCCGACATATTTCGGGCTGTTTGCCAAAGATGGGGGACTCCAGACGTGGATCTTCTAGCATCCAGGTTCAACACGAAGACAACTGCTCAGATTAGAAAGACTGATGTCTTATTTATTCTGCCAGAGGGTCCTAAGAAAGGACAGGCAGCGTCAAAATCCACTGTTGCTAACTGGATTCGGCAAGTGATAATTCAAACTTATGATTTAAGGGGTAAGATTCCCCCTTTTTAAGTTAAGGCGCATTCTACCAGATCGGTTAGTGCTTCTTGGGCAGTGCGTCACCAGGCCTCCATGGCTCAGATCTGTAAGGCTGCAACTTGGTCTTCAGTGCATACATTCACAAAATTTTATTAGGTGGATGTAAGGAGCTATGAGGATTTCGCCTTTGGGCGCAATGTGCTGCAAGCAGCAGTATAAATCCTCAAGTTTGGGTGTACCCTGCGGGTTGTTTGCTCCCACCCCTCATGTGGCATTGCTATGGGACGTCCCATTAAGTAATTATTTAAGGCTCTGTGTCCCATGATGTATGATAAAGAAAATAGGATTTTTATAACAGCTTACCTGTAAAATCCTTTTCTTGGAGTACATCATGGGACACAGAGGTCCCTCCTCTCTTTTTTCGGATATAAGTATATTTCTTTGCTACAAAAACTGATGTGCTCCTGGAAGGAGGAGGGGTTATATAGGGAGTAAACTTCCTTAATTAGGGATTACCAGTGTCAACAACAGACGGTAGGCTATAACCCATTAAGTAATTACTTAAGGCTCTGTGTCCCAGTATGTACTCCAAGAAAGGTATTTTACAGGTGAGCTGTTATAAAAATCCTATTTTTAGCATTAAACCGGTCATAAGAAACTTCAAATGAGGTCAGATCCGAAATGGGAATATATCTGGATTATTATTTTTTTTTGTACTGTTTTGGTAATAGCCCTCGTATTCAGATAAGAATGTTCAATGCATGTTTTTAGCAGTAGAGTTCATAATTTTGAAAATTAAAGAAGAAACAACACTGGAACAATCAAGAAAATGTCTAATTAACTTTTCTTATAGCTACAGATGAAAGCTTAACCTGAAAAGCCACAGAAAAGTGGGAACTCAGTTTTAAGGAAACACTACAGGTATATTCAGCTTCTTGAGGCATTTGAACACCACAGCAGGAGATATTCTGCATTTGGAGCTCCAGGCTGCTATGGCCTCAATGATCATTCTCAGTTCTGTAGTAAGTACAAAACCAAGCAAAAAAAGGTAAATTTGCAGCATACACTGATCGTAATAAAGAAACCCAGTTATAAACCTTGGTAAAAGTGAGCATATGATTAAAAAAGTACACATTTCGAGGTTTCCTGCAATTAAAACTGCATGCCAAAATAAGCAGATCCCAAGATTTAGGGGAGTTGGGACATGTTTAAATCTTAAAGGAAAAATGATTATTGCATAAAACTTTTTTATTAAAGCTGTTTTAAAGCCAAAAGTAAACATTTATTATGTTGCAGCTTACCAATTCAGATGTGGTGACTGCATTGTTTTTCTTTTTTAGGGTGTCTTTTCTTTTTCATATCGTGATCCAGCCAGTAAATGTATTGTTTTTCAAAAGAATCAGCTCTCCTGCATCAGTTACAGGGAGACAACCCATTTAACATTGGCAGGGGGGGCTTAAAATGGTCAGCTTTTACTTATTTATGTAAAATCTTTGTGCAGATTGAGTGCACAAAGCAAGATCTATGAAGACATGGATGAGCAAGTTTGGGGTGGATGAACTTAACTGGCCTGCACCTCAACCAGAACACCTTTGGGATGAATTGGAGCGGAGACTGCAAGCCAGGCCTTCTCATCCAACATCAGTGCCTGACCTCACAAATGCTCTTCTGGAAGAATTGTCAAACATTTCCATAGACACACTCCTAAACCTTGTGGATAGCCTTCCCAAAAACAGTTGAAGCTGTTATAGATGCAAAGGGTGGGGCAACTCAATATTGAACCCTACGGATGAAGACTGGGATGCCATTAAAGTTCATGTGTGGGTAAAATAGTGTATAGAAAAAGTATTCATACCCCTTGAAATTTTCCACATTTTGTCATGTTACAATCAAAAACGTAAATCTGTTTTATTGTATTTTATTTCTATTATTTTATGTGATAGACCTGACCAACACAAAGTAGCACATATTTTTGAAGTGGAAGGAAAATGATAAATGGTTTTCAAATTTCTTTACAAATAAATATGTGAAAAGTTTGGCTTGAATTTGTATTCAGCCCCCTAAGTCAATACTTTGTAGAACCCCCTTTCGCTGCAATTACAGCTGCAAGTCTTTTTGGGGATGTCTCTACCAGCTTTGCACATCTAGAAAGGGACATTTTTTGCCCATTCTACTTTGCAAAATAGCTCAAGTTCTGTCAGATTGGATGGAGAGCGTCTGTGAAGAGCAATTTTCAAGTCTTGGCACAGATTTTCAATTGGATTTAGATCTGGACTTTGACTGGGCCATTCTAACACACGAATATGCTTAATCTAAACCATTCTATTGTAGCTCTGGCTGTATGTTTAGGGTCGTTGTCCTGCTGGAAGGTGAACTTCCGCCCCAGTCTCAAGTCTTTTGCAGACTATACACACGATCGGAAATTTGGCCAGCAAAAGACCAATGAAAGCTTTTGTTCGGAAATTCCGACTATGTGTATGCTCCATCGAACTTTTGCTGGCCGAATTCCAGCCAGCAAAAGATTGAGAGCATGTTCTCAATTTTTCGGTCGGAAAAAGTTCCGATCGGAAATTCCGATCGTCTGTAGCAATTCCGATGCGCAAAATTCCTACGCATGCTCGGAAACAATTTGGCGCATGCTCCGAAACATTGAACTTAATTTTCTTGGCTCGTCATAGTGTTGTACGTCACCACGTTCTTGACGGTCGAAAGTTCAAAGAACGTTTGTGTGAGCGTGTGTATGCAAGCCAAGCTTTAGCGGAATTCCGTCGGAAAAATATCTAAGATTTTTCTGATGGAAAATCCCCTTGTGTGTACAGGTTTTCATCTAAGATTGCCCTGTATTTGGCTCCATATCTTCCCATCAACTCTGACCAGCTTCCCGGTCCCTGCTGAAAAATAAGCATCCCCACAACATGATGTTTCATGGTGGGAATAGTGTGTTCAGGGTGATGTGCAGTGTAAGTTTTCTGCCACACATAGCTTTTTGCCTTTAGGCCAAAAAGTTAAATTTTGGTCTCATCTGACCAGAGCACCTTCTTCCACGTGTTTTCTGTGTTCCCCACATGGCTTCTCGCAAACTGCAAACTGCATAACTTCTTATGGCTTTCTTTTAACAATGGCTTTCTTCTTGCCACTCTTCCATAAAGGCCAGATTTGTGGAGAGCACGACTAATAGTTGTCCTGTGGACAGATTCTCCCACCTAAACTGTGGATCTCTGCAGCTCCTCCAGAGTTACCATGGGCCTCTTGGCTGCTTCTCTGATTAATGCTCTCCTTTCCCAGCCTGTCAGTGTAAGTGGAAGGACATGTCTTGTTAGGTTTGTAGTTGTGCCCTAATCTTTCCGTTTTCGGATGATGGATTGAACAGTGCTCTATGAGATGTTCAAAGCTTAGGGTATTTTTTTATAACCTAACTCTGCTTTAAACTTCTCCACAATTTTATCTTTGACCTTTCTGGTGTGTTCCTTGGCCTTCATGATGCTCTTTGTACACTAAGGTTCTCTAACAAACCTCTGAGGACTTCACAGGACTAATTTGGTGATTTCTGAAGCCAATTAGTTCCACTAGATTTTAGTTAGGGGTATCAGAGTGGAGGGGGCTGAACACAAATGCACACCACAGATATTTTCAGATATTTATTTGTAAAAAAAAATAAAAAACATTTATCATTTTCCTTCCACTTCACAATTATGTGCCACTTTGTGTTGGTCTATCACCAAAAAATCCCAATAAAATACATTTACGTTTTTTGTTGTAACATGACAAAATGTAGAAATTTTCAAGGCACTGTATGGGAGGTGCTTAAAGCGGTTCTGCACTGACGTTTTTTTTTTTTTTTTAATTAATGTCTAAAAATCATGTCTAACATCATACTGACTTGCAGTGATGATGCTTGTTATCCAGGTTCCGTTTTTCCATCTAATCCATAGTTTAAAAAACTCATTCCCGGCTGATGTCATCTTGCTTGTGGGCATTTGAAGCCCACAAGCAGTCACTTCCTAGTTACAAGGATCACGTCCGCAAATCCCACTCGAAATCTCGCGAGATTTGTGGCCATCGAGCCGTAATCTCGCGAGATTTGCGGACATCGAGCCGTAATCTTGTGATATTTGCGGACATCCAGCCGTAATCTCGCGGGATTTTCAGACATCCAGCCGAAATCTCGCGAGATTTGCGGACATCGCACGAAATCTCGCGAGATTTCGGCTCGATGGCCATGCTGGCTCCTGGGATGAATGACACCAGATCCCAGGAGACAGTGCGGCATGACGAGGATCCCCGCACAGACCCCGCCCACCCCCCGCAGAGACAGAGGAAAGACCAGCAGCAATTACAAGGTAAGTAAAAAAAATAAGAAAAAAACAGCCATTTAGTACTCTTTGCCAGATTTGGAAGGCAATGAGATTTACTAAAAAAAAGTGTGTGCAGAACCGCGTGTGCGTTTCGGCTTTGGTGACACTTTTTGTAACCGGGTCAGGCTTCTATATATGTCACACAAGGCCTCAATAAGAATTCATAGGAGAATGTCAGATTTTTTTTCTCTGTTCCGAGGTACTAGACAAGGATGCCCATTGTCACCTCTTTTGTTCTCGGTAGCGATAGAACCCCTCGCAGCTCTGCTGAGACAAATGACGGAGGCGAGAGGTTTTTCTAAGAGGTAAACATGAGGACAAAATAGCTCTGTATACAGACAATATATTGCAAATATATACAGACAATATACATTTTCAAGACACTGTATATACATATATATATATATATATATATATATATATATATACACGTATATATATATATATATCTCTTTCAAGAGATTTGTATTGAAGTTTCAACATTGGAAAAATAACATGGTACAGCGAAGACAGTGTATTATTATGTAAATAATAAACTGTGTGTTTCAAAGGTGAAGCAGAGCCAAAAAATACATGGTCCTACATACAAAGTACAGGGGGTCCCCGGGTTACAAACAAGATAGGGACTGTAGGTTTGTTCTTAAGTTGAATCTGTTTGTAAGTCGGAACAGGTACATTTTTTAAGTGTAGCTCCAGCCAAAAAATTTATTTTTACGTTTTTTTGATAACATAGAGAAGGGTTATCACCCCTGTAACATTTGTTTTGCTGTCTGTGCCCCTGTTCAGAAGATTTCACCTCACCTTCTGTCCCAATGACAATTGGATTTTGAAAATTTTGGGTTCTTAGGGAAGCATGGACTGGTGATAAAGCATCAGTGGAGACACCTTTTTCCCATATTAACTCTTACAGGAGTGAATTTCCCTTCCTAGGGGTGGATTTCCTCTCACTTCCTGTTGTCTCCCTCCGTTTGTAAGTAGGAGTCGTTTGTAAGTCGGATGTTTGTAAGTCGGGGACCCCCTGTAGTATCATTGAGCAGCTTTCATCATTATCCGAGTAAGAAGGGAACTAACTGTGTTGGGTCCGAGGCAGTGTGGGGGCACAGGCAGCAATAAAAACTGCCAGGGGTTCTAATCCCTCTACACTTTTATCATTTTAATATTATCCAACATATCACAGGATTTTAGTATATATCCTTAATTCAGGCTATTCAATTATACATTATACAAATTTATATCAGAACCATAATATAAAATAGCAATTTGTTAGCAAATTGTATTTTGGTGCATTTTTTTTCCCCTTTATAAGGCTTTGCCCCTATAGATTAAAGTAGAGCCTTAACCCTTTTTGTTGTACAATAAAAATCTGAAAGAGGTTCTAACCCATCAACGCACTATCCAAAATGAAATATATTTGTGTGTTAACATTTAGTACATTCTTTAAGTCTAGTACACACAGGGAGAATGTCAGAAGGCATCGGCTGGTTCAACAGAAACCTACCGACATTTGGCCTGTGTGTAGGGCAGCCGCTCTGACAAAAGTCGGTCCAAAAAAAACCTGACAGCTCAGGTTGGAGCCACTGTACTAACAATCCAATCTTACTATAGCGATCTCCTGCTGTGCTCTTATGTACTGACAGGGGACGGCCCTGTTTGCTTTACTACTTACTACTGCTTTAATTCTACTATAATTCTACCAATAGGCTTAGGGAAACTGTGCAAAAACATATAGTGAAAAGTAGATCCCATGACATTCTAGCTCTAGTCATGTGAACTGAACCTACATGTTGGGTGACATAACCTATAGCAGTTCTGGTTTGTGGATGTCATTGGGCCATTACATCCTGTTGGCTTTACTGTGCTGTGCCCCGATTGAAGTGAGGACTTTTTGATTGCTTATGGTCTCTTTTCACCATAACTTGTATGGTTGTACTGTCTGGATGTCAACACCACCCCCATCCTTATTTCCTATCACTGCAGACTATGTTGACATCAGTGCTTTAGAGCACTCCTGCTGCAGCTTCATACCATGTGCCCTCGGAACACAGCATCATGGGACCACTTAGGTTTAGGTATTTAAATACTGATTATTAAAAATGTAAAGTAATTTCAACATTGCTGTTCTCCGTTTTATTCCTTCCTTATCTCCCTTCCTGCTGTCCTCTTTAATCACTCTCTCTCTTTCACTTGTTTGTACTTTCTGAGCTTGGGCGGATGACAGGAGAGCTCGCTGATGATGGACAGTTTAAAGAGATGCAATAAACAGATGCAGGAATATTTGGGTCATGCTTGTTGAAGAAATGTGAACTGGGAAATCAAAACGTTGAAAAAGACTTTTACTGAACAAAAACCTGATTGAGGTGGGACATGAAACAAAACAGCAACCTCGCTGAACAAGATTTTTATTTTAGGTAAAACCATTGTGGAAAAAATTTTTTAGATGCTCTTAATGCTTAGGTCAAATGTAAATTTTATAGCTGACAAATGTTTTGCATTTAACATATGGCTCTGGTACAAACCTGCTACGTGTAATTTTAAAAAGAAACCTCAAGAAAAGAAAAAAAGATATCAGAACAGTGAACACTTTTCTATAAAAACGACCTCATAATTCCTTGTTTCAACTATTTTCTTGGCTGTTATTTTAGAAGCGATCAAAACTAGAATTACTGTACACGCTTACAATGTTCATTGTAAATGGCTTCCTAAATAATTTTTTTAGCTTTTGTACATTACTACATTCTGGGTTTACAGAAGGCCTATACACATAAGTCAAAGAGTAGATTGCAGGAACCTATAAAAACCAGAAAAAAATGTTGTTTTATTTTAACTGATAATGGCTACGCAACGGGGTTAATTTACTATAGCACCGTGTAAGCGATAATTAGCGCTCACATTTTTGAGATCGCACTAAGTAGCACTAAAATCAAATTCACTTTAGCGCTGGTGAAAAAATACTCCCAAAATCAAATTTACTATAGCTCCCAGAAAACAGATAGCCCCCAAACCCCTACTCTGCTAGAACCTGGAGTACTGCACATTGAAATAATGTTAAGAGCATGATATGATCACCTAAATGGTACTGAAATGTGTGGCATATTGTTTAAAGATTATGTGCTTTTAAACTGCTTGAAAAGGTGATATATACACTGAAATATCTTTAAAAGTCTGCAAAGAGATAAATTCCCTGTCTCTGTACAATTAGATGCCAGCACAACTGAGCATGCTCAGACATGCAAACTACTCTCATTTTAAAGTGGAGTTCCACCACAAAAAAAATGTATTAATGTGCTTAAAAAAATAAACATTTGGAGTTTTTTTTTTTTATTAACTCTAAATGCCTGTTGCTAGGGGGTCCTTCGACGCCTGGGCTCCTGAAGTCACTTCCCTCGGCGCAGGAAGGGAGATCGCCTCTCCCCCCTCCCTCTTGTCAATCATCTGGGACACGTGACAGGTCCCAGGTGACTGCGCGGCCAGTCATGGCGCGCGGCGCGGCTCGTGCATGCACAGTGGGTGCCTGGCTGTGAAGCCACAGCCAGGCGCCCACAGTTAAAATGCAATCACCGCCGAGTGGAGGGGAAGAAGAGCGGGGCTTCGATCCCCTGCATCGCTGGACCCTGGGACAGGTAAGTGTCCAATTATTAAAAATCAGCAGCTGCAGTATTTGTAGCTGCTGACTTTTAAAAAAAAAAATTTAAGCGGAACACCGCTTTAACTCCCATGCCTTTTTTACAGGGCACTATAGTAAATACCAAAATTAGTGTTGGGCTAAAATGCATTTTTGAGAGTGAAAATTTGCGCTATATGGCCCAATGCAAGTTTTTAGCCATTGATTACAATGGTACAACTTATAAATTAAATATTTTAATGTTGACATGAACTGTATCTTTCTCACAAATAAATTGTCCTTGCAACAATGTTGCTTCTTCTTCATTAATTTTGTTTTTAAGTGTGCTAGAATGTGTAAGACAGTAACTCCATCAGTATGACCAGCAAAGCAGCTTCATTATTATCCTATTAAAGAAGAAGAGAATGTGTGCTGCATTTCAAGATTTCATAATTTGCCACGTCATGAATGTTAATTCTTCATTACGAACGCTAGTTTATAAGACTGACCGCTTCTGGCTCGTCCTTGCTTCTGAGCATGTGTGTTTGTACTTTGGAACTTTGTCCGACGGACTTGTGTACACACGCGCGGAAAATCCGACAACAGACATTTGTCCGCTGAAAATTTTAAAACCTGCCATTCAACAACAATTGTCCGATGGAGCATACACAAGGTCTGGTTTTCTGCCAACAGCCTGTCATCACACATTTCCCATCGGTAAATCGTGTGTACAAGGCTTAAGAAACAAATAAAAACAAACAACAAAAAAAACAATTGCGTTGCGGGAATGCAATATAACCACAAAACACACAGACCACATGGCTCTGTCTCCCCCCCCCCCCCTCCCACCTCCCCAGTGCATACCAGGCCCTTTAGGACTTGTATGGGTTTTAACAAATGTAACATAAAGAAACAGCATGAGGGCCCCATACAAAATCTATACCAGATCCTTATCTCAGCGCTCAGCCTAGCAGGTCATAAAAAAGGAAGGGACCAACTGAGAGCCAGATCAGGCCACACATCCTCAGCATGTGGGGGTGTATTTTGATGTGGATGGGGCTCTGCACACTCACCCCCAAGGCACCTTGTCCCCATGTTGATGGGGACAATGGCCACAAAGAACCATGAACAGTGGTTGTGGGGGTTTGCGGGTGTAAACATCTGTTTACCCCATGTAGATCCATTGTCAATCCCGACCCCCAAAGAGCCTGGTATGGATTTGGGGGGGGGGGGACCTATGCCAATTTTTTTTATTAGTTTTGGTGTTGAGTTCCCCTTGAAATCCATACCAGATCCAAGGGCCTGGTATGGACTGGGGGTTGGGGACCCCATGTCATTGTTTTCCAAAAACATTTCATAATAGCCAATGCCACATCAGCATGCGCATGTTTTTTCCCCGACTATTAATGGCTCATTTGCTAAACATTATTGTATAGAATTAGCCAATGCACTTTCGTTTGGTTGATTCTATTATATTAACTCTTCAAATGCATGCAATGGTACAGTATCTCACTAAAGTGAGTACACCCCTCACATTTTTGTAAATATTTTATTATATCTTTTCATGTGACAACACTGAAGAAATTACACTTTGCCAGTGGTTTAGACATTAATGGCTGTGTGTTCAGTTATTTTGAGGGGACAGCAAATTTACACTGTTATACAAGCTGTACCCTCACTACTTTACATTGTAGAAAAGTGTAATTTCTTTAGTGTTGTCACATGAAAAGATATAATAAAATATTTAAAAAAATGTGAGGGGTGTACACACTTTTGTGAGATACTGTATGTAAGTATTCAATTATATTATGGTGTGGAATTCCAAACATCACACACTAGTTAACGGGCAGTTTACATTTTTTTTTGTTTGTTTTAATTTGCTTGTTCACTGGAAAAATAAACACAGCTGGTGGGTGGTAGGTTGGCTGGGATTTGAACTCATAACTTGAGCACTTAGGAGACATCTGAGCAGACCACCAAGCCATTGTTCTACGTACTCTGAGACCTGCCTAATAGTGTAGTTTGATTAAAGAATGAACATAAATAATTACTGCTTTATAGTCGCCTAAAAAAATTAACATGCAACAGATATGTAAGTGTAAATGTTCATTACATGTAACTTTACGGAATTGCAGACACTCTGTAATACTCATTCATTATTGCAAAAGAAGAGAAAAAAAACTAGGAATACTAATTGCAATATGCATCAATGGATGCATACAAGGTTGAGCACATCTCACATAAAACATTTTTTCTTCACATACATGGATCATGGTTGCAGTGCAGTGTAATAACCTGGTAGAGATTGGCACTTGCATATCAGCGGAATTGTGATGATTCCGAATTCACTAAGGCATGTTCGCCTTAATTTGCACGTTCGCCTAGTTGAACTCTTAATTGCCTGAAAGTACTTCCCGACGCTATAGTAAATGACCCCCAATGTGTCTTACTGAAAATCCCAATACAGTGTACACAGAAAGCTTAAGCCCCATACACACGGTCGGACAATCCGCGGACCAGGTCCGTCGGATCATGTCCGTCGTACTTTATCCGATGTTGGTTTTGCGTACACACGGTCGGACAAAGTTGTCGGAAAATCCGATCATTCTGAACGTGGTGACGTTTGTTGCCTACGACGGGACTACGTAGAGGCTAGTAGCCAATAGCTTTGGTCTTGTAATGTGATCTGAGCATGCGTAGCACTTTGTCCGGTCGGACAACCGTACACACGATCGGATTTGGTGTGATCGGACCGCGTTGTCGGCAAATCTTTCCAGCAGGAGATAAGACTTTGTCCGTCGGACAATCCGACGTACACTGTCCGATGGTGCATACACACGGTCTGATTTTTCAACAACATTGTCCGATCGGACAGAATCCATGAAAAAGTCCGACCGTGTGTATGGGGCTTTAGATTAATCTGCAACCTTAGAAAATGGTCCATGGTACCATACAGAGTACAGAGCATTAGACAAGATATCTGAAGATACTATTTTACATTTTATAATTATACACAAGTAGTAAGAATAAGAAAATAAGCAGCTTTGGGTAATGGTTTTGTAATTATTTTGCACAGAGCAGCCCCAATCCTTCTCTTCTCAGGTCCCGCGCCTGCTTCTTGCTCCCTCCTCCTGCCAAGCACCCCCAGAGCAAGCAGCATGCAATGGGAGCACCCAAGCAGGCTAGTTTCTGAGCCGCTGCAATGCATGTCTGTTCACACGCGGAGCCGATGCTCGACCCGCCCCCTCTCTTTTCTCATTGGCTCACTGGCTGTGATTATCTCAGCCAATGGGGGGGGAGTCCCCAGAGAGCCTAGGCTCTTGTGCACATCACTGGATCACGATGGGGCTCAGGTAAGTATTAGGAATGGCTGGGGGGGCTGCTGTACAGAGAAGGTTTTTTTTACCTGAATGCATAGAATGCATGAAGGTAAAAAGCCTCGAGTCTTTAACCGCTTCCCGACCGCCTAACGACGATATACGTCGGCAAAATGGCGCGGGCAGGCAGAATCACGTACCTGTATGTGATCGTGCATGTGCCTGCCTGTGGGTCGCGCGCGCGCCGCTAGCGGCGCGCTCGCGACCCGGTCGGGAGCTCCGTGACCCTGGCCGCGGGACCAGCGGACCCGATCGCCGCTGGTGTCCCGCGATCGGGTTACGGAGCTGAAGAACGGGGAGAGGTTTGTGTAAACAAACCTCTCCCCGCGCTTCCTACACTGACAGTCAGTGATCGGCGGTTCCCTGTCATCGGGAACGCCGATCAATGACGTCACACGTACAGCCACGCCCCCTACAATAAAATAAACACAACACGTCACACTGACTCATCCCCGCCCCCTAGTGGTTAACCCCTTCACTACATCTGTCATTTACATAGGAATCAGTGCTATTTAAATAGCACTGAATTCTATATAAATGACAAATGTCCCAAAAATGTGTCAAAAATGTCCGATGTGTCCGCCATAATGTCGCAGTCACAATAAAAATCGCTGATCGCCGCCATTACTAGTAAAAAAAAAATATTAATAAAAATGCTATAAAACTATCCCCTATTTTGTAAACGCTATAACTTTTGCGCAAACCAATCAATAATCGCTAATTGCGATTTTTTTTACCAAAAATATGTAGAAGAATACTTATCGGCCGAAACTGAGGAAAAAAAATGTTTTTTTATATATTTTTTGGGGATATTTATTATAGCAAAAAGTAAAAAATATTGCATTTTTTTCAAAATTGTCGCTCTATTTTTGTTTATAGCGCAAAAAATAAAAACCGCAGGGGCGATCAAATACCACCAAAAGAAAGCTCTATTTGTGGGAAAAAAAGGACGCCAATTTTGTTTGGGAGCCACGTCGCACGACCGCGCAATTGTCAGTTAAAACGACGCAGTGCCGAATCGCAAAAAGGGGCCTGGTCCTTTGGCTGCCAATTGGTCCGGGGCTGAAGTGGTTAAAATAACTTTAAAGCGTTTGTTACCCAAACACTTCATATTTCTGACATTTGTCTGCTGTACCATGTACTTGTATGATAAAGTCTCCTGTTCTCTGTGTATTGCTTCCTTTATGCGAAATCCCTGGTGTACCTGCTAGTCGCCTTGCTCTCCTATGCATTACTTATAAAAACTGACCATACTAAGCAGGAGAGCACACTGTAGTCAGTTCTCTAGTTGTGCTGGGAACTCTCCAATGATCAGACTTGCGCTTACATGCTTCCGCTGCACAGCCATTCACTGGGAAGCTCAATGTGCTGCTGCTTCTCCTCCCCCCAGCTCTTATGCAGCTGAGAACAGAGGGAATGTGATCACTTATAAAAAAAAAGGGGAAAGTTATTTCCAATGTTTTTTATATCTATACAAAAATGTTTTGCCTTTCCTTTCAGTTTTAAACTGAATGGGTTGTTTTACAAGATGATCGTTTACAATCACTTTAAGCTCTATACCAACATCATAATATTATAACACAGGGGTCTTCAAACTAGGGCCTATGAGGCTCTGATGGGTCCCTGATATAAGAGAGAACTATAATGGGTGCTCTTGGACTCAGATGCAAGGAGGACTTTGATAGGGACTCTGATCTAAGGGGGGATTTGAAATGTCTTTACTTAGTTTTTTTTGTTTTTTTTCTGTTGTTCTAAATTATATCTTGCTGATTAGAAAAAAAAATCCAAGTAAAGTGTATTCATTTATTTAAATGTGATTTGTTCATTTATTAAACTGATAATTTTTTTCAGCCGACAAATACAGTGGTGTGAAAAAGTGTTTGCCCCCTTCCTCATTTCCTGTTCCTTTGCATGTTTGTCACACTTAAGTGTTTCGGAACATCAAACCAATTTAAACAATAGTCAAGGACAACACAAGTAAACACAAAATGCAATTTGTAAATGAAGGTGTTTATTATTAAAGGTGAAAAAAAAAACAAACCATCATGGCCCTGTGTGAAAAAGTGATTGCCCCCCTTGTTAAAACATACTATAACTGTGGTTGTCCACACCTGAGTTCAATTTCTCTAGGCACACCCAGGCCTGATTATTGCCACACCTGTTCACAATCAAGGCATCACTTAAATAGGAGCTGCTTGACACAGTAAGGTCCACCAGAAGATCCTTAAAAGCTACACATCATGCCGAGACCCAAAGAAATTCAGGAACAATTGAGAAAGAAAGTAATTGAGATCTATCAGTCTGGAAAGGGTTATAAAGCCATTTCCAAAGCTTTGGGAATCCAGTGAACCACAGTGAGAGCCATTATCCACAAATGGCGAAGACATGGAACAGTGGTGAACCTTCCCAGGAGTGGCCGGCCGCCCAAAATTACCCCAAGAGCGCAGCGACGACTCATCCAAGAGGTCACAAAAGACCCCACAACAACGTCCAAGGAACTGCAGGCCTCACTTGCCTCAGTTAAGGTCAGCGTTCATGCCTCCACCATCAGGAAAAGACTGGGCAAAAATGGCCTGCATGGCAGAGTTCCAAGGAGAAAACCACTGCTGAGCAAAAAGAACATCAAAGCTCGTCTCAATTTCTCCACAACACATCTTGATGATCCCCAAGACTTTTGGGACAACATTCTGTGGACCGATGAGACAAAAGTGGAACTCTTTGGAAGGTGTGTGTCCAAGTATATCTGGCGTAGAAGGAACACTGCATTTCAGAAAAAGAACATTATACCAACAGTAAAATATGGTGGTGGTAGTGTGATGGTCTGGGGCTGTTTTGCTGCTTCAGGACCTGGAAGACTTGCCGTGATAAAAGGAACTATGAATTCTGCTGTCTACCAAGAGATCCTGAAGGAGAATGTCCGACCATCTGTTCGTGTAATCAAGCTGAAACGAACTTGGGTTCTGCAGCAGGACAATGATCCTAAACACACCAGCAAGTCCACCACCGAATGCCTGAAGAAAAACAAAATGAAGACTTTGGAGTGGCCTAGCCAAAGTCCTGACCTGAATCCTATTGAGATGTTGTGGTATGACCTTAAAAAGGCCGTTCATGCTCGAAAACCCTCTAATGTAACTGAATTAGGACAATTCTGCAAAGATGAGTGGGCCAAAATTCCTCCAGGACGCTGTAAAAGCCTCATTGCACGTTATCGCAAACGCTTGGTTGCATATATTGATTGTTATCTGCAACCACTGGTGATAGGTACCCCTTTGTTCCTAAAAGATCCCAAGCATGTTATTAACATACTGTAGAGACTGTAGAGTGGAAACCTACTTATCTATTGGTAACTGCAGATGTCACGACTTTGTACACGGCAATATCGCATCAATTGGGACATGAGACTGTACAATATTTTATCTCCGGAGACTCTACCATTTCAACCGCACAGAGGAATTTTATTTCAGAGTTGCTTGATTTTTCAATGACTCATAACTATTTTTGGCATAATGGTCCTTACTATCTACAAATTAAAGGAGTGGCCATGGGAGCTAAGTATGCTCCAAGCATGGCCAACCTTTTTATGTCAAAATGGGAGGAGGATACAGTTTTACACAATAGGCGATCAGAGCTGGTTGTGTGGAGAAGATTTATTGACGTAATTCTCTTTATATGGGATGGTGACATCCCATCTGCTCAGGCATTTTTGGGCCATTTGAACAATAATAATAGAGGTATTTTCCTCAGCTATGAAATAAGTCCCATTGAAATCCACTTCTTGGATTTAAAGATCTTAATATTAGATGGTAAAATCGTCACTTCAACCTTTTTTAAGAAAACAGATAGGAATGGATACATTCCTCTGGACTCCTGTCATCAACATTCAGTACCAAAAGGTCAAATTTTTAAGTTTGAAACAAAACTGCACCAATTTGGAAGATTTCTTTAACCACTTGCCAACCATCGCATGTACATTTACGTCGGCAGAATGGGCGTACCTGTACGTCCCTTTGAATTTGTCTCACGGAATGGAAGAACAGAGAGATGCTAATGTAAACAAGCATCTCCCGTTCTGCCTAGTGGCAGTGTCAATGATCATAGCTCCCTGTGATTGGGAGCTATGATCAGTGATGTGACACACACAGCCCCTCCCCCCTGACAGTTAGAATCACTCCCCAGAACACACTTAACCCTAGCCCCCTAGCGGTTAACCCCTTCCCTGCCCATGTCATTTTTACAGTAATCAGTGCAATTTAATCTCACTGATCACTGTAAAAATGACAATGGTCCCAAAAATGTGTCAAAATTGTCCGATATGTCTGCCATAATGTCGCAGTCACAATAAAAAATCGCAGATCGCCGACATTACTAGTAAAAAAAAAATTATCCCCTATTTTGTAGACGCTATAACTTTTGCGCAAACCAATCAATAAACGCTTATTGCTAATTTTTTTACCAAAAATATGTAGAAGAATATGTATCTGCCTTTTTTATAGCGCAAAATATACATACCGCAATGTAATGCCACCAAAATAAAGCTCTATTTGTGGGGAAAAAAAAGACGTCAATTTTGTTTGGGAGCCACATCGCACAACCGCAGTGCCGACACAGTGACGAATCGCAAAAAGTGCTCTGGTCATTTGCCAGCCAAATGGTCCGGTGCTTATGTGGTTAAGGAAGCATCAGTTTTAAGAACAAGATTTATAGCCAAGGGATATGATAGTAAGACCCTAGATTCCCTTATAGTAGAAGTTGGAAACAGATCATCAGGAACTATTGGGGGATAAAGCTCCCCGAGTGGATAACACAGATGACTATAGTTTGGCCTTTATTACTACATTATTTAGCCAACACTGGGCTATTAAGAGTATTATCAAAAGGTATTGGCCGATTATGAAGGATGATCAGGTTTTAGGTTCCTTATTGTCTGATCGACCCTGTGTCATCTTCAGGGGCGCTTCTAATCTAAGGAACACAATAGCACCAAATGTTCTCTGCCCATTAGACCCACTTTCTTTGGTGACCTGAAGAGGTATTATTTGCGTGGGAAGTGCCGGGCCTGCAAAATGAATACCTATCGGGGTAGGTGGATTACTGAATTTACCTCAGTGGGCACAGGGTTCACTTACCCTATAAAAACGTTCATTACATGCACGATTAGATGTGTCGTCTACCTCCTCAGGTGTTCTTGTGGCCTTGAATATTTGGAGCACACCATTCGAATGCTACATATTAGATTAGGGGAACTAACATCTGTAAGGGCTTTGATAAGCATAATGTTTCTAATCACTATGACCTAAAACACAATCGGGACCCTAGGGGTACTACTTTCGTTGCCCTTGAAAAATATGTACCCCATTGGTGTGGGAGCAATGGCAAGCAAAATATCTCTAGGGCTGAGACCAATTGGATACATAAATTGGGGTGCTCATGTGCCCATGTGCCCAGGGGCTTGAATGTGGAGTGGGAGTGGAGTGGGACATCAACTGCTTTATTAATAATAATTGATGTCCCCCTCCTATATGCACCATGTCTTGCTGTTGCATATGTAGCGGCCATAACCCCCTGAGGGGCGGCCTTAACTTTTTGGGCTTACCAGTTACCTCCTCGTGGCTTGTTGGTGATTTTCTCTGGGTTCCCAGGGTTAGTACCCAACGACTTCAGATGCTGACACATAAAAGTCCTTTTCAAGGTTTTTTATTTTGCAGTGTTAACATCCAACATAACACAGTCTCTGATGGGAATAGAGGGCACGGTTGACAAACTCAAGCACTTTGAACTGCTGACATCCACTGAATGTCTCTAATCAACCCAGAGAGTAGCCACTCGCAGCTGGGTGCTTCACTGCCGGATAAACCTCTAGCCAGAGATCTAGCAGCCAACATGTGATCCGGAAACTTTGTAAAGTCTCTGCCACAGACTAGATTGTAACTGAAGATAAGTAGGAACCTTTCTCACAGTACCTGGAACTCTCTGTCTCCTTGGCAATACTGTGGAAATGTGGATTCTTTAGTGTCCATACAACTCAGCTCCCAGGCTCATACTGAGCAGCCAACTTGTTGGCCCTCAAGGGTCCTCCCCTGGTCACTTGTCACTTGTACGAGTTGCCGTGTCCCTCCAATACCGAGAGCACACCGGGACACCTTTGAATCCTCCTTCAGTTACTGGGCCTCGGACTAGCCAGTTCCGAGACTCGGGAACAAACGGATCCCTGCCCCAGACCATGAGGGCCTCTGGGGTTGGTCGGATTGACCATGCTTGCGGGACGGCAAGCGCTCCTAGGCCCGGGACCCCCTCGCGGGGCTACCCTGGACCAGAACCAGGAAATGAAGCCACAGCCGACCCTGAACACGTGACTTCAGCACCTTAAATACCCCTTCCCAGACTACGCAGCAGGGCCAGATTGGTACCTAAGACGTCCAACCAGGCCTGGTTCTCGGCCTGTCATGGGTGCCTCACTGCACCTATGACCAGGCGGAACCTTAGTACAGCCCAGCCAGACTGATGCCAAAGTAAATCCTTAACAATTAACCCTCAGAACTCCACAGTTCTGAGAAAAAACTAAATTTTAACTGATAGCGCACACTTGGTGAAGACTGCTACACATACTTATTCTGTTCTAGACTTCTGCCCCTTTTTTTACTTTTATTTTTTATCTTATTTCATTTTACTATTGTAATGTTTTCCTTTTATTATTGATAGTAATTTGTATATTTGGATTAGTTTTATATATATATATATATATATATATATATATATATATATATATATGTATGTTTTTATCTTCTGTAATAAATTATGCAGTTTTTAATGATATATATTGTTGATCAGTTAAGGCTTGTTGGCAACACATGCTAGGAAGCTAGCCTCTATTATTATTTGTATAGACAAACCTGGGCCCACCGTCACCTGGAACAGAAAGCTGAAGTGTTAACCAATCTCACCACCTTCTTTGATGCAGTGGCTCAACTATGTGAGGATACTCAGCTTTCCACAACCGCAGAAGCCACACTGCATGCCCTCCAGCAGGGACGCAGGGCGGCATAAGATTATGTGGCCGAATTCAGGTGGTGGAGGGCGGACACTAATTGGAATGACGCTGCCCTCCATTATCAGTTCCGCATGGGACTGTCTGGCCCTTTGAAAGACGAACTGGCCCGAGTTGGCATACCCCTGACCTTGGAAGCACTAATCAATCTAGCTATACAGATTGACCGGCATCTGAGGGAACGAAGGGCGGAAAGTGCAACTGGGCTCACAACTAGGCTACATCTCCTTACTCCCAGCAATTCTGTGGTTCTAAAGACTCCTATGGACCTTCTACTCTGCTTTGTCTGGACATTGAAAGCGAAATACGTCAATCTGATGCCTACCATGATTTCATGGACGTATTCAGTGAAAAGGGAGCAGAGACTCTTCCACCCCATTGGGCTTACAGCTGCCCCATTGAGCTCCTTCTTGGGGCCAAAATTCCCTTTCGGCAGAATTGGAGCAGGGGACACTAAGAGAATACATTGACGAAAACTTTAAAAAAGGTTTCATCCGTCCATCCACATCCCCGGCAGGTGGTATCTTTTTCGTGGAAAAAAAGGATCACACCCTTCGGCCTTGCATAGACTATCGTGAGCGGAACAAGATCACTGTTAAAAACCCCTTCCCTTGGTACCCAAGCTATTCCAGAGACTGGGAGCCGCTACCATCTTTACCAAGCTTGATCTTCGAAGGGCTTATAACTTGGTCCGTATCAGAAAAGGGCATGAGTGGAAAACAGCTTTTCACATCCGATTCAGACACTTTGAGTACTTGGTAAAGCCACTTGGGTTATGTAATGCTCCTGCCACGTTCCAGTACTTAATTAATGACGTCTTTTGGGACTATTTGGATCTGTTCGTCATCGTCTACCTAGTCGATATTCTAATCTTCTCCTCTTCCCTAGATGCCCATCGCAGACATGTCAGATGTGTGTTAACATGGCTCCGACAGCATGGTCTGTACGCAAAGTCTGAAAAATGTGAGTTCGAGCAAAAGAGTATTCCGTTCCTGAGACCGATCATCTCTATAGAAAGCATCAAGATGGACCCTCAAAAGATTGCTGTAATCCTAGACTGGTCGGTCCCTGCAGATAAGAAAGGAATTCAACATTTGATTGAATTCAC
Organism: Lithobates sylvaticus; assembly: GCA_028564925.1. Classification (NCBI taxonomy): domain Eukaryota; kingdom Metazoa; phylum Chordata; class Amphibia; order Anura; family Ranidae; genus Lithobates; species Lithobates sylvaticus. The sequence goes on from CM053038.1 coordinate 146,641,814, forward strand.
AAATTTTTACCGGAAATTCATTAAGGGGTTCTCTGCCATCATTGCCCCCATCACCCAGTTAACCAAACAGGGAATCTGCTTCCATTGGTCTCCAGAGACCCAAACTGCCTTTGAGTCTCTCAAGAGACTGTTCACGTCCGCCTCTGTTTTGAAGCATCCTCACTCTACCCTGCCGTTTGTACTTGAGGTTGACGCTTCTGAAATCGCTGTTGGGGCAGTTCTTTCCCAACGACAAGGGACAAAGGCACTGATTCACCCGGTAGCCTTTTTCTCCCACAAGTTATCGGCAGCGGAGAGAATCTACAATGTGGGAGATCGAGAACTACTGGCAATAAAATCTGCACTGGAGGAGTGGCGGTACCTGTTCGAAGGAGCCGCTCATTCAATTCTGATCTTCACAGATCACAAGAACCTGGAGTACCTGAGGTCTGCAAAAAGGTTGAAGCCACGAAAAATCAGGTGGGCATTGTTTTTCTCCAGGTTTCTCAGTTCATGTGACTTATCGACCAGGCTCAAAGAATACAAAACCTGATGCTCTGTCCAGGATGTTTCATAGATCTAAAGAAACTTCTCCAGGAAATTTTCTTCTGGTACAAGAGATCTGATTTCTTGGATCAAGCAAGCTTCCGTGGGGTGGGCGCCCTCCCGTTGAATCAGAGTTACAAGCAAAGGATGGGTTGTTCTGGTACATGGACTAGATTTTCATACCCGAAAGTTTACAAGCTTCTATACTGGAACTTTGTCATGATCATGCACTGGCTGGGCATTTTGGCATAACCAAGACTACTGACCTGGTGCAACGCACTTTCTGGTGGCCTTAAGTACATGGAGACTGCAAGAAATGTGTGGAATCCTGCACCACCTGCATTCGGAACAAGAACAGTAGAGCTAAGTTATTAATGGTTATTAAAACCATTACCTGTTCCAGATAGACCATGCAAGATGTTATCCATAGACTTGATTGTCGATGTTACCCCCGGCAGAGGGCCATACCACTATCTTTGTAGTGGTGGACCGGCTGTCGAAGATGGCACACTTTATTCCAAAGAAAGGCACTCCCTCAGCCCCTGAAACACCGCAGGTATTCATCAAAGAAATTATTAAACTCCATGGAGTACCAGCTAACATTGTCTAACATTGTGATTGGGGAGTAAATTTACTTTCCGATTCTGGAAATCTCTGTGCAAGGCTCTGCAAATTGAGTTATCGTTCTCTTCCGCTTATTACCCCCAGACAAATGGGCAGACGGGGAGGACCAATCAGACCCTCGAACAATACCTACGCTGCTTTTCTTCATTTGCCCAAGATGACTGGATTTCCCTGCTTCCATTGACTGAATTTGCCTACAACTCCATGGACTCCGCTACAAAACAAACCAGCAGTCCATGAAACAATACATTTTTTTCTCCTCCAACAATCAGTTATAACAGGAAACCATTACCAGGGCACAGGAACACAACAAGGAAGTCTTCGACAAGAAAAGACGAGGGGAAATAATACTGGAACCCTGTAATTTAGTATGGTTGTCCACAGTGAACCTAAAGTTGGAGTGCTCTTCAAGAAAGTTGGGTCCTAAGTTCATAGGCCCATTTCCCATAAAAAGGAAAATCAACAAAGTAGCTTATGAACTAGAACTCACGGATTTGCTTACAATTCATCCCGTTTTTCACGTAACGCTGCTGAAGCCCTCTGTTTCCAATCCTTTTCCTGGCCAAACTTTGGATCCCCCTGACCCTTGTAAGAGAGGAGGAGTTTGAAGTAGAAACAATCTTGGATTGCAGGAAAAGAAACAATCAAATCCAATTATTGATCAAATAGAGAGGTTATTGACCTGAAGAGAACTCATGGGAACCTGAAGGGAATATTCAAACTAAAAGTCTGATTCAATCCTTTAAAAGATCCCATCCTGACAAGTTGGCCCGGATGGGCATCCAGAGGCTGCCCCTTGGGGGGGGGGGGGGGGCAATGTCAGGAAGATCCTGCCAGCAACAGACGATCCAGACCTGCTGGTGCATGATCACAGGTGCCAATGCGTGTACGCGCACGCCCATTAGTGCCAGGCGGGCTATTTAAACCTCACTGACACATGTGAACTTTGCTGTCTGCTCTACAGCATTCCGTGTGTTCCTTGCTTATCTGAAATCTGTCCCTGTGTTTATCCGGCTTGCCTGTGACCATCCCTGCTATCTGACTCCCGGCCTGTCTGACTACTCTTCTGCCTGCTCCTCTGATCCTTCTGCTGCTTGCCTGATAACCAACCCAGCTTGCCTGACTTCCCTAAAGTCCTTCTCCAGCTTGTTCCTGGTTCCAGTCCACTGTTCCAGTTCCAGCCTGCTGTGCCTGTTTGCTGATCCAGCCTGTTCCTGGTTCCAGTCCGTTGTTCCAGTTCTAGCCGGTTGTGCCTATCTGCTGATTCCAGCTTGTTTCTGGTTCCAGTCCACTGTTCCAGTTCCAGCCTGCTGTGCCTGTTTGCTGAACCAGCTTGTTCCTGGTTCCAGTCCACTGTTCCAGTTCCAGCCTGCTGTGCCTGTCTACCCATCCTGCCTGCTCCGGGTACCAGCCTGATGTTCCAGTTCCTGCTTTCTACCTTCTGCAAGGAATCTCTTGAACCTCTGGACTGACCTGTACCACTCCTCACTCCTGTGCTTTCTGTTTATCCTATCAAGGGCCTCGAGCCGGAGGAGTAAGAGAGGCCATCCTCTGCAATTCGGGCTCACCTACTAGGTACGTAACAGTTACCGTCCACAAATTCAAACAAAAGGCACAACAGTTAAAAAACTTGGATATATATAAAAAAAAAAAAAAACGTTAGATGTAATTAACTATATAATAATTTAGAGTTTACACATGCATTTATTTGGGCCCATATTTAGTATACATCTTTATGCTATAATGTGTCACAGTCATAGGCCCAGTTAAACATCCAATTGGTCCTGTCTCCACATTAACATGTAAGTCATTTATGAAAATTTACCATTATGATTTTCCTAAAAGTATATTTTATTTTTATTTTTTATATCCACGTTTTTTCACTTATGTGCCTTTTATTTGAATTTGTAGATGGTAACCTTTGACCCGATATGCTGCTTTAACATGCCTCCCATTTGCAGGGTGGAGCTATAGGGTCTCTGTGTATACAAGGAGGGAATGCCAACCTTGTATTTAACCAGTCGGGTCACATGGTGCCAAGCTGGATCAGGATATAATATGATACAATGTTTGAAATTTTCTTCCATTGTGAGTATTGGTTTGGCTTTTTGTTTATTGTATTAATAAATACTGGGGTAATGCACTAGGCATTTGCACCCTCCTGTGTGCTTTTCTACAGTTGTCTATTGGATTCCCCTATCTGAGGAAGGCTGCCGCGTTGGCATGTTAAACAAAATGTATGTCTTGGCATCTTTGCAATGCCTACTATTTTAATGCATTATACAGTAATTTCTAGATATTTACCTCACTATAGGTTTACTTAACAATTCTAGAGAAAGCGGAGCACGTGGTATGTTAGGAGTGGTCCATCCATAGACATTTATAATGCCACTGCACTCAAAACTGCTTTTTTTGATGTTGGTAGAGTTCCAGATCCAGATGTGCTGCAGCCATCTCTCCTTGTTTGATTGTTTTGTGGTTTTGTATACAATTTTTTTTATTTATTATAATATGAACACAAAATTTTAGGTCCGTCATTGTTTTCTGTCCAAGACACAACCGTCATTGGGACTGACGTGACAAATATCTAACATGCTTCTCCACAATGGGGGTGCAAAAAACATGGTAGACAAGTAGCTAAATTAAGATCACAGTTGATCAAAGCTGCTCACTCTGAAAGCCCCGCAATGGTTCTCAGACTCCCCCGTTCCACTGCAAGAAATTGCTTCCCTAGTGAAAGCAGAAGGAAGTCGGGGAACGTGCATTCTATGATTTCTCCTGTGACTAATGACCCCAGAAGCGACGTGTATTAGGTCACTTCGGAGGTCGCAGCTGTCATTCAGGGCAGGGGAAACGTTGGGGATCTAATAAATCACCAATGTCTCCATAAAGAGGACCTGTCACTTGCCTATGCTATCACATTGGGGACTTGTTAGCCACCTCGTAATACCAATAAAGTATTTATTAATCATTATTTATTAAAATAAAATAATTTTAAATTATTTTAAATTATTTTTAAAACACACACCCCATATAAAAAGCACAGCACAGAGTGAGCATGTGTATGTATACGTCAATTACACCATCATGTGTGGTATTGTCATGAACCTTGAAGTGAGAGAAATAATTCTAGGGGCATAAAGAATATCTAAACCCAACATTTCATATTCCTGATATGTGCCTGCTGTATCATACTTACATGAAAAAGTATCCTGTCCACTTTGAATTGCTTCCTTTGTGAGAAATCCCTGGTGTTCCTGTCAGTCCCTCTGCTTTCCTATTAAAAATGGACTACCCTAAGTTCTCTAGCTATGCTGAGAACTCCGTCTGCTCTCCTCTAATGGTCAGACTTGTCCTGACACGCGCACCCCCCACACAGCCTTTTACTGGGAAGATCAGGGTGCTGCTGTTTCCCCTCCCCTAGCTCTTATGCAGCTGAGAACAGTGGTAATGTGATCACTTATAAGAAAGGAAAAAGGGTATTTATATTTTTGTATTTATATCCTATACATAAATGTTTTGCTTTTCATTTCTATATTAAACTGATTGTTTTACAAGGTGAGGGTTTACAATCACTAACTCTAAACTGATGGTTTTTAAAGTGTCACGTACAGAGGATTTTTGGTGCCATAGTGTTTTGCAATTCCATGGTTGTGCGCAATTTTAAGACTTGATATGTTTGGTATGCATTTACTCAACACAATCCAATCTTTTATATTTTGCTAAAAAGAGGTATAATATGTTGCTTTCAGAAAAAGTGTACATTTTGAGGGGTTTACAATAATTTCTAGCATAAAATATTTAGATTTCAACATGTGTGCAAAAATTAGAAAATTAAAATTAGAAATTAGAAATTAAAAAGAACACAACAAATACTTCATAGCTTGCTGGATCATGATGGGTGAACTGGTAAGGCTAAACAGTGTGCATTTTTGTGTAATCCAGATTTTTTCTTTTATCATGGCAGATTGCCTATAAAAGCACACTTATTTGTGAAAGTGCTCCAAGGCCACAATCATTGTTAGTTTTTTTCTACTTATTGGGGGTTATTTACTAAAGGCAAATCCAGTTTGCACTACAAGTGCAAACTACAAGTGCATATTGCACTTGAAATTGCACTGAAAGTGCACTTGGAAGTGCAGTCGCTGTAGATCCGAGGGGGACATGCAAGGAAAATTAAAAAAAAAACAGCATTTTAGCTTGCACATGATTGGATAATAAAATCAGCAGAGCTTCCCGTCATTTCAGATCTACCCCTCAGATTTACAGCGACTGCACTTCCAAGTGCACTTTCAGTGCAATTTCAAGTGCACTTTGCACTTGTAGTGCAAAGTGGATTTGCATTTCGTAAATAACCCCCATTGAGTTACTGAACTGCAACAAGCATGTTAATATCACATATCTCAAAAACTAACCTATACATGATCCTTTTACATCAGTGATTCACCAAGTAGTGAAAGAAAGATATCAGCAGTCCCTAACCCTATGTTCACACCTATGCATTTTTTAGTGCGTTTTGCAGTTTGCAGAAATGCACTACAGTCCATTTAACATATTTTCCTATGGTACTAGTTCACATCTGTGCATTTTGCGGCTTTGCATTTTTTTGGAAAGGTAAAAGTGGTGCATTTTTGATGCAATTTTTTATGTGTTTTGCAGTTCTTATTTTACCACTGTATATAGCTGCTTGCTAAGAGGGGGACCGGGAAGTTGGCCGATGCGTCCTTAAGAACCGATGAGTCATCAGCTGTCAGCGTGCATCCCCGCTGAAAGCTGAATGTAAAAAAAAAAAAAAAAAATTTGCCGGCAAATTTTTTTTTGCCAAAAAAACAGTGTGAGGTTCCCCCCCAGGTCCATACCAGAACCTTCAGGTCTAGTGTGGATTCAAAGGGGATCCCCACCACACAATTTTTTTAAAAAATGACAAAAGGTCCCCCCAAAATCTATACCAGACCCTTATCAGTGCATGCCACCCAGCAGGTCAGGAAAGGGAGAGGACGAGCGAGTGACCCCCCCTTACCAGGCTGCGGGTGCTCAGTGCCCCCCCAACCCAAAGCACCTTGCCCCATGTTGATGAGGACAAGGGCTCTTCCCGACAACCCTAGACAAGGTTGTTGGGAAGAGGCCCTGGTTGTCGGGGGCTGCGGGCCGGGAGCTTATCAGAATCTGGAAGCCCCCCTTTAATAAGTGGGCCCCCAGATCCTGCCCCCCTATGTGAATGGGTATCGGGTACCTCATACTGCCAAAAAAAGCAGTGAAATGTAATAAAAACACAAGAGACGGTTTTTGACAATCCCTTTATTATTAGCTCTCTCTTCTCTAGCAGTCTCTTCCCGCCATCTTCTCCTTCCCGCCGTCTCCTCCTTGAGCCGACTCTTCCCGCCACCACCGTATCTTCCCGCTGCTGTCTTCTTCATTGCCACTGGTTACTCGCTAAAAAAGACGCTCTCGTTCTGTTGATGTCTTCATCTGTTTTGTTGTCACCCACTCTCTGCCGACTATTATATAGCAATGGGGCATGGCCATCCGATGACATCACCCGGAGAGCCTGCCCCTTGTCACAAGGCTTTTTTTATTTAAATAATTAAGGGGGGCTTCCAGATTCCGATAACCACTGGCTAGGGTTGTCGGGAAGAGGCCCTTGTCCTCATTAACATGGCCTTTGTTTATTCCGCCCCCTCAGCTCCCGAGCTGGATGCACTACACGGCTGCCATTTTGATATCCAGCGTTTGGCGATTTATCTCAGACCTTCGGTAAGTATGAGGTCTCTGTTTCAGACCTCTCTTGCCAATTATTCCACCTGCCCCCATTTATCAACAACATACATTTATTGATCTTATTATTTACATTGAAGATACAACATTCATGCATCCTCCCCTGAAGAAGCGAGCAGGGTCTCGCGAAATGCATAGGGCTTTATTGATGCTTGTTTTATGCCAGTACATGCTGGATATTATGGATGTCTGTATTATGTTTACATACTTCCCTGTCCACATGTATCTACATTTTATTTTCTTATTGTGTATGTGTATTTACTGACCTAGCAACTTTTAAGTTTTATTGTTGATCATGGATGTACAACATTTGTAATAAATCTTTGTATATTTACTTTTATCTGTGTTGTGTACATTGGCTATTATGCCGGGTAACTCTCAATCACTGTTGTTGCCGCTCTGTTACATAACATTTTGAAACAAATAAATTGATTTTGTCTCAGTGTTTGCTGTGGACATTGGCTAAACCTCTCTCACCTCATCTAAAGTCCCAGGGCTATTTTTCTTGTTTTTCAACATGGGGGCAAGGTGCTTTGGGGTGGGGGACACAAAGCACCCACCCCCCACCATGTTGAGGGCATGAGGCCTGGTATGGTTTAGGAGGGGGGCGCTCGTTCGTCCCCTCCCTTTCCTGACCTGCCGGTGGAATGCTCGGATAGGGGTCTGGTATGGAGCATGGGGGGATCCCATGCCATTTTTTTTACATTTTGGAGTGGGGGTCCCCTCCAAACTAGACCTGAAGGACCTGGTATGGACCTAGGGGGAACCCCACGCTTTTTTTTTTGCTAATTTTTTTGCTGGCAAATTTTTTTCTTTTTATATTCAGATTTCAGCGGGAACCCCGCTGACAGCTGATGACTCATCGGTTGCTAAGGACACGGCGGCCAGCTTCCCGGCCACCTCCTTAGCAACCAACTATATATAGTGTGTTTTTCAGTGCATTTAAAGAGAAAAAAACGTCAAAAGGCATAAAAACTGCATGCAAAAACGCATAAAAAAGTGCCTGAAAAACGCATCAAGTGCGGCTGCATAGATGTGAACCTAGACTAAAACTTACACTTATAAAAACAAGTCAGCAATGACAGTCTTGATATTTCTTAAAAGACAGGTTCCTTTCAAACTGGAGAGAACAGGGCTCAAAGAATGCTGTCTTTTATTTACATATAAAATATCATGTATGTCCCAGAGGAGACCTGTATTAGGTTCCTGAGAAAGCAGCACATATACAATATTTTTTAGTGCATAAAAATAAATGTTTGTACTTTGTAGCGGATGCTCACTGCTTGGTTAAGACTGTAATGCTGTAATAGTTAAAGCATGTCCTTAAAATAATGGGTCAGTTGTCATATTTGTTCTCCAGTGGCTCAGCTGTAATCTACAGTATTTTATATCACCAGCTATCATGCTTCTTGGCAACCAACTCTGCCTGCAAGTCCCCTTTATCTGATAGGTGGTAAATCCTCTCTTTACTTCTTTATTAAAACTACTCTCAGGTGGCACTGGCATGCTCTGATATGATTCGGTTGTAGGGAAAGACTGTTTATCTTCATTGTATGTATCAAGTTAAAAAAAAAAAATGTGGTGCAGGACTTCTGCATGTTATCAGTAATTACTGGTTGAGCCATTCAATGAAGTTCATCTAATGGAGCTTGCTTGGATGGGATGTCAATGATGCTGCACTGTTCCTGAATGGACTGTTCCTGATTGCACTACCTTCGGATGAAAAAATGTTGCAGGGGATGTGGTTATCATCATCACCATCACTGCTAATTCACAAGCCTGTAACCTGTCATTCAGCACCTGGCCACACCTAGTCCTGTCTACTGCTTTTTGGATTGACAACCCTGCCACTGTTGCTGAATGCTGAAACGTTCCCACTGTGCGCTGCAGTATCGGGAAGGGGGAAGGACATTTGAGACACAAATTAAGTCTTAGGGAAGATAGAGAAGTTTTTCTTTTACTTCATGAGGTTTGCACATTCCATGTTTAGTCAAAGAGAAGCCTTTAGCTGTACTTTAACTATAATATTTATAATATTTATTACAATGTATCTGTTAGAGCAGTGTTTCTCAACTCCAGTCCTCAAGGCGCCCCAACAGGTCATGTTTTCAGGCTTCCCATTATTTTGCACAGGTCATTTGATCAGTTTCACTGCCTTGGTAATTACCACAGCCGTTTCATCTAAGGGAAATCCTGAAAACATGACCTGTTGGGGCGCCTTGAGGACTGGAGTTGAGAAACACTGTGTTAGAGCATGAGTCTCAAGTCTGTGGCCTGTGGGACAAATCCAGCCCACTGCAAAATATTTTCTGGCCCACAGCTAGAATCAGTGGCCACTTACACTGGCCTTCAGGTCAGCCTATGGTCCCCCCACATCGAACCTCTCCCCCTTCAGTCTCCAGCACAGCTTCCCCAGAAGAGACTTTGACATAAAGGGAGACTATGATGGGGACCCTGAAGTAAGGGGAGACTCTGATGTAAGGGCAGACTTTGATGAGGACTCTGATGTAAGGGAGGACACTGATAGGAACTCTGATGTAAGGGAGGACACTGATAGGGACTCTGGTGCAAGGGGGGACTCTAAAGGGAATTCTGATATAAGGTCAGACTTTGATGGGGCTCTGATGGGCTTAAGTTTATTTGGAATTTCTTTTCTTTGTTTTACTGAAAATAATTTCTTTGTTGGTCTGAATCATATCATGTGGATTACAATTATTAGTTCATTATAAATCTCTTTTTTTTTTACGAACAGTGAATATTTGTAAAATATATGATATGGCCCTCGTACTGAAAAGTTTGAAGACCCCTGTGTTAGACAGATGATGGAGTAAAATGTTATTGTTTAACTTGCTGACAAAGCTTTAATACCTGCATTAACTATAGCTTCCCATACACCCAGAATCAGGGGCGGCCTGTCCATTAGGGGCGCCCCCCTATACTCGCCACCCCCTGTATGCATAATGGATAGATTCATGTATAGCATGAATCTATCCACTGCCGCCGCAGCTGCCCCTTATTCATGTGTCTTGCTCCTTTTGGGTCACCGGGCATATAAATTACAGCGGCCACGTTTTTTTTTTTTAAAAACACTGATTAGAGCCATAGGCTATAATAGACTTCAAAATAGGGTGGACTCGGGACGCAGAGCATTGCATCTGGAGCCCACCCAGGTGTGTTGCAACAGCAAATGAAAATTCGCTGTTGCAACACTGATCCTCCTCCCGCCAATCAGGAAGCAGGTATGAAACCTATTTCCTGATTGGCCAAACGTCTGGAGACACTGCGGAAGCTGCTCCAGCAGCTTTCCACGAGTCTGCCGCGCTCTCACCGCCCGCATCCAAGGTAAGGTCAGTGGGTGGTGGTGGGGGAGTGTGTTAGTGCCGTGTGGGGGGGGGGGTGCTGTTTGCCCCCCCAAGAAAAAAACACCAGCAGCCACTGCCTGGAATGTAAAAAGTCATACATGGACTTTCATGAATACTTTCTTGGCATAAAACAGAATAATTGCACTTTTCAAATTGAAATATAGGTCCTACCTTTTCCCACTTCCTTTCCTGGTTCAGTAAAATAACGACCAATTTTGGATGCATCTGGTATCCATCTTCGCTAAATGAGAGGTTCCGACCCTCAAATGTTACATTCATCAAGTACCTGAAAGAAAAAAAGTTTAAAACATTTTTTACACCAAAATATTTAACAAATTCTGACACTATTTTATTCAATTCAAATGAATGGTTATGCAAGTTTGGCCTGAATTTTAGTCATTTTGTCCACGATACTTTTTTATTTGCTCCTAGTTTTTTTCTAAAATGTATTTTTATTATCTATTTATTTTGCCTTGATATACAGCTTTTATAAATGGAGCAAGGTGGGGGAAAGGGCAGGCATAGTCAGCACTTTTGAGAGGGGCCTGTGACATGCCTAGCAGACTAGCAGCTTGTAATAACCCCTTTAGCACCAGAAGATCACAAATTGGGGTATGGAGGGGACAGAGGAATGAACATGTCAATGAACAGAGCAACCACCAACGTAAGGGACACTTCTCATTTATTGTAGGCATCTTCCCTCTGTGCTAATTTAACAAAAAAGTAACTAAACTTAAGCTTTAACCTCTTGCCGACCAGCCGTCGTCGTTATACGGCAGCAGGTCAGCAAACCGCCATATGTGTACACCGGACAATATAAGAGACGTAGGGGGCATGGGCACACATGCCCGCAGGGCGAAGCCAGAGCTGATGTGCGTGGCCAGCGGCCACGATGGCCGCCAGTGACCCACGGCCGCTCCTGAGAGAGACAGAACGGGAATCTGTCAATGTAAACAGATCCCCGTTCTGTCAGGGACGTAGAGAGAGATCTGCTATTCCTAGTGATCAGGAACGGCAATCTATCTCTACTCCCTGTCAGTCCATCCCACAGCTCCCTAGGGAACACTTAACCCCTTGATCCCCCTAGTGTTAACCCCTTCCCTACCAGCGATATTTATACAGTAATCAGTGTATTACAGTAATAGCACTGGTCCCAAAAAAGTGTCCGATCTGTCTGCCGCAATGTCGTAGTCCCGTTAAAAATTGCAGATCACTGCCATTGATAGTAAAAAAATAATAATAATAAAAATCCCATAAATATATCCCACATTTTTTAGACGCTATATTTCTTCGCAAACCAATATTAATATATGCTTATTTTGAGTTTTTTTTACCAAAAATATGTAGAAGAATAAATATTGGCCTAAACTGAAATTTTCTAAATTGTCCCTTTTTTTTGTTTATAGTGCAAAAAATAAAATCCGAAGAGGTGATCAAATACCACCAAAAGAAAGCTCTATTTGTGGGAAAAAAAAGGACATAAATATTGTCTTTTCACAACGTCGCAGGATTGTGCACTTGTCAGCTAAAGCGACGCAGTGCATTATCACAAAAAATGGCACTAAGGGGGAAAATCCTTCCGGGGCTGAAGTGGTTAAACAAACATTTGCTTTTGCTTACAATTGTACAATTGCTGAATAGCTGCCTTAAAAAAATAAAATAAAAAAAAGCTAATGCTAATTGCTAAAGCTGAATGGACCAAACCATACCTCTCAACTTTTTGAAATGGGAATGAAGGATACCAATTAGCAAACATATGTAGGCATAGGACACACCCTCTTCCTTTTTTCTGCAATGGGGTTTATTTACTAATGGCAAATCCAGTTTGCACTGCAAGTGCACTTGTAAGTGCAGTCACTGTAGATCGCTGTAGATCTGAGGGGAAGCTATGAAATGAGGGGAAGCTCTGCTGATTTTATCATCCAATCATGTACAAGCAAAAAAAAAAAATTTCTGCATGTCCCCCGCAGATCTACAGCGACTGCACTTTCAAGTGCACTTGTAGTGCAAAGTGGATTTGCCTTTAGTAAATAACCCCCATTGTGTTAAATAATAATTGTTTTCCTTACAGGGACCATTAATTTCTACCTTTTTTTAAATAGTGGTTTTAAGGGTTGTTTGCTAAAACTAAAGGCTTGCCATAATCACTTCTTTAAATCTCCAGTTAGGCTGTATAGAAAATACTTTCTGAGCTGTCATTGTTTAGTGATTCATTTCATCAGTGCAACTGACAACACTGAGGTGTAATTTCTTACTTTCAAGTATTGATTTTCAGCATCTGTGTACTCTGAAAACACAGATAAGTTGCATCCAGTTGTAAAACGGCTCCCTTGTGGCTGATTTCATTAGTTCCAGTTGTAAGTATGAGCACAGTGGGAAAACCTCCTTACCAGAAATAAACGCTATACGGTATGATATGCTGTTTAGTTAGTTGTACTGTGGCAGTGTCCACGAACAGAACAGCAGGTCATCAGCATCACAGCACCATCCTGGTTCCCAGCTAACAATTCCTTTTTTTTTCTAATCCCTGAAATTTGTTTGACATCCATGACACATAGGGGGTTATTTACGAAAGGTAAATTCACTTTGCACAGCAAGCGCACTTGAAAGTGCACTGAAAGTGCACTTGGAAGTGCAGTCGCTCTAAATCTAAGGGGTAGATCTGAAATGAGTGGAAGCTCTGCTGATTTTATCATCCAATCATGTGTAAGCTAAAATGCTGTTTTTTTTTATTTTCCTTGCATGTCCCCCTCAGATCTACAGCGACTGTTCTTCCAAGTACACTTGCAGAGCAAAGTGGAATTGCCTTTCATAAATAACCCCCATAGGGGGTTATTTACGAAGGGCAAATCCACTTTGCACTACAAGTGCAAAGTATACTTGAAAAATTGCACTGAAAGTGCACTTAGAAGTGCAGTCGCTGTAAATCTGAGGGGTAGATCTGAAATGAGGGGAAGCTCTGCTGATTTTATTATCCAATCACATGCAAGCTAAAATGCTGTTTTTTATTTTCCTTGCACGTCCCCCTCAGAACTACACCGACTTTACTTCCAAGTGCACTTTCAGTGCAATTTCAAGTGCACTTTGCACTTAACCCCCATAGTTTGTACAAACATAAATGTAAAATGCATATAAATGTATCAACATAAAAGAGACATGAAAAGCTGTTTACCGGCCAGTCTAGTACCCAAAAACTTCCATGTACATATGCAAGAAAGGAATGTTGTAATTTCAATACTTTGGGATGTTTTTCATGTTTATTTAAAGCAAGCAAATAATTTTAGCTATTAAAGCAGTATTGACTTCAAAAACAAACATTTAATATATTGCTGCTCACCAGTCTCTAAAAATGTTATGCCTATATTGTAAAAAGCATACCCAGATACAAAGCACCGCCCCGAACCTCTGTCCCTGATAGTCACCGACCATTCAGATCCTGGCTCCTTGCAGCTCCTCCCGGCTCAAAAAAGGAATATTGAAACATAAGAGATACACTCTGTTGTAAATCTATCTTGGTGCTTTAGTGCTTATTTATTTATTGTTGCAACTCATATCTTTCAGTATTCCATGGCCATTGCTTTATTATTTTTTTGGGGCTTTTTTTCCCCTTTATTTTCACCTAGTGAACTGGCCAGGAAGACTCTTCCTGGCTTATGCCCCGTACACACGGTCGGAATTTCTGACGGAAAATGTCCTATCGGACCATGTTGTCGGAAAATCCGACCGTGTGTGGGCTCCATCGGACTTTTTTTGAGATCCTGCCCTCAAATTTTCCGACAACAAAGTCCAATCGGACTTTTTCCGATCGTGTGTAGCGAATTCCGACGGACAAAGTGCCACACATGCTCAGATCACATTACAAGACCAAAGCTATTGGCTACTAGCCTCTACGTAGTTCAGTCGTATGCAACGAACGTCACCACGTTCAGAATGATCAAATTTTCCGACAACTTTGTCCGGCCGTGTGTATGCAACATCCGTGACAGACAAAATCCGTCGGAAAAAATCCGACGGATTTTGTGGTCGGAATTTCCGACCGTGTTTAAGGGGCATTAGAGTTTTTGCTCTGGATTGCTCTGGATGGAGGAGACACCTTTGGACAGCAGCATTGTCAGTCTGGGGAGAGATTAGTGTTAGATGCACAGTCAGATGTCAGATATAGATTGACCTGACTAAAGCAAAACTCAACACAGTAGCATTTTTTTAAGCAGTTACAGCTACGCCTTTTTTTTTTCCTTTTGGGATAAAGCTTTTACAAAAATAAATAAAAGCTGACTATTGTAAGCACACTTGTCAGTGTTAAATGATTTGTCTAAATCCACGAATTGCCCCTTTTGCTGGACAGCTTGGTCTGTTTAGGCAGCCCAAAAATTAGTCTTTTTTTTTTTTTTTTGTTCAACCACTCGACATGGATGGAGAAATCGCTCAAACTGAGCTATTGGGTGGGTGAGGGGATTTAATAAAACTAAAGAGTGCAAAACCTGGTGCAGCTCTGCATAGAAACCAATTAGCCTCCAGGATTTATTGTCAAAGCATAATTGAACAAGCTAAAATTAGAAGCTAATTGGCTTCCATGCATAGCTGCACCAGATTTTGAGTGCGCCAGTCTTAGCAAATCTCTTCCATTGTGTTCTGAAGGCAGGGAGACTTCCTCCCTGACAAAATACACTGATCAGTGGCAGCAACGATCACACGGAAATTTTCCAATAGGCTGGTTGTATAGAAGTTGATCGGTAGATCAACTTCTGTACATCCAGCCTGTCTATACATGGATTTAAATTCTGCCTGTCCCTGCTACACCAGTCAAATTTCGATCCATGTATGGCCATCTTCACTGGCTGGATCACCAGGTTAAAATATAGGAAGAAGCAACAAAAAAAAAAGAAAGCTATGACAGGAATATAGTGTTGGACAAAAGGTTCGGCCCGAGCATGATTTTGGGCTGAACATTGACTGGTTTTCCGTTCAGCGAAACATCCAAATTTTTTAGTGTCATGTTATTTTGTCAGGGCAGGTTTTCTGCAGTAAATCTCAGTGGGTTACTGCACTTTTAACGCAGTATATTTCAGTGCATTGGTGCATGTTTACTGCAATATATTGCAGTGCGTTAGTGCACATTTAATGCAGTATATTTTAGTGCAGTACATTTCAGTCCATTAGGGCACGTTTACCACGGTATATTGCAGTGTGTCAATGCAGTTTTACTGCAGTATATTGTAGTGTGTCAGTGAAGTGTGTCGGTATAGTGAGTACTCAAGTTAAAGTGCACCAAACACCACTTTCCATTGATTAAAGTCCATCCACATACACATTTACCTATCTTTATTACATTTGGTTAATAAGCCCCCAATCATGTCTGAGAGGCCAACAAGGAGAGGCATGACACTGTGAGGGGGCCAGCAGTGTCTGTGTTTACAGGCAAAGGTAGATGTGGTCCGTCCTTAGGTAGGGCATGTTGCCCATGCTATCCAGTCACAGCATGCAGAGGAGGTGGTGGACTGGCCTCCTAAACCATCCTCATCCTCCTTCATCACCCAAGCAGAGACTAGTGGGTAGTCCACCACAGCTGCCAGAGTGGCTCATTCTGCCTCCTTGTCCACAGCTACCTCTGGCATTACCCCAGCATCAGGAATGGAGGATTCAGCTCAGAGTTATTTGAACACAGCTTCAGCCAATTGCTCCTTGATGACGTACATATTACTTGATTCAGAACTTGGTTCTAAGGTTGAGGAAGGTAGGAACAGGAGCCTACAGAGAGGGGAGAACACTGGTAAACAACAAATTGGCAGCCATGTCCCCCCAGCAGCAGCGTATTGCCAAGTTAGCTCCAGTGATTATGAGGATGGAGCAGATGATGATGATGGGGTCACTGACGAGACTTGGGTGCCAGATAGAGCAGAGAAGGAAAATGAGTCTTAGGCACAACCCCAATGAGGCAGCCATAATAGAAAAGTAGAGAGCAGCCACCCTATTCCACCAGATTTTGGAGCTGTTATATACCCAGCCCACTTCCTACAGCTCAGTTGTCTGGGCCTTTTTTAGCACATGGGAAGTCAATCGCACTGTTGCAATTTGCAAACTTTGCCTCAAGCGTGGAAAAAACACCAGCCAGTTGGGTACCACATGCTTGACAAGGCATTTACCCTCCCACCACTCTAGGGGTAAAAGCAGACATGGAGAATTTTCCAGTTGATGATCCACTGGGTTACTGGGTCATGAGAATAGTCCACTGGCCAGCACTTTCCCAGTATGCAATTGAGCTGCTGGTCTTCCCTGCATCCAGCATGGTTTCCAAATGGGCATTCAGTGTGCCTGAGGTTTTGTGAAAGAGAGCGCATCTGTCTACAGACTCCGTGGACCGGCTGACGTTTATCAAAATGAATCAGACCTGCATTAGCAGCAGCTATCAAACCCCTAATGTAATGTCCCTGATTAAGTCCTTTCTGGATCTGGAACCTCTGAAAGACTGTCACCACCAACACCCAAAGACCAATTTTTCCACCACTGTTTGTCCAGGGCATATCATTTACATTTTTGACAGCTAGGGCAATTCTTGCTTTCAACAAGAGCACCTCTATAGGGTTACGGTGTGAAGGCACCACCAACAACCAAAGCCGAATTATTCGCACCTGTTACTTCTATCCAAAGTCTGCGGAAGAGACACCAGACTTTATCCAAAACATCTCTAATCTTGTTTTGAGTGCAGTAAATTGTGGCCTCATCATACAGACTGGCTCCCCAAGCCATTGCTATAAAGATAAAGAAAGTGTGCAGGGAAAATTTCATTTGTTTTGGCTTTATAAATGTCATTATTGCTGCAGCAGGTTCTATATGTGCCACTTTACAGACAGACTAAGGGGACACCCCAGGCACTATATTTAACCACTTGACCACTGGGCAGTTAAACCCCCTTCCTAACCAGACCAATTTTCAGCTTTCGGTGCTCTCACACTTTTGAATGACAATTACTCCGTCATGCAACACTGTACCCAAATGAATTTTGTGTCCTTTTTTTCCACACAAATACAGCTTTCTTTTGGTGGTATTTAATCACCGCTGGGTTTTTCATTTTTTGCGCTATAAATCAAAAAATACTGAAAATTCGGTAAAAAAATTAAATTAAAATAAATTCTTTGTTTCTATTAAAAATTATTGCAGAGTATTAGCAGAGTATTGGCAGAGTATTGGCGAGTATTGGCGAGTATTGCCAGATTATTGGCGAGTATTGGCAGAGTATTGGCGAGTATTGGCAAGTATTGGCAGAGTATTGGCAAGTATTGGCAGAGTATTACAGTGTTGCACAGTATTGGCAAGTATTGGCAGAGTATTGGCAGAGCATTGCACAGGGGGCGCGCAGGAGCAAGTTTCTGGGAGGACGTCCGTAGGACGTCCACTCAGAACTTGCCGACCGCGCTGTAGACGTCTTTCGACTATAGCGCGGTCGGCATGTGGTTAAAGGAATTTTTCATTTTTATTTTCATTTCTTATTTTTATGGTTTCACTTTAAGCATCAGTTAATCACTGCTCATTTAAAAATTATGTTTTTTACAAACTTTTTTTTTTTCATTGATACATGTTCCCCAGGCAGTATCTGGATCCCCATAACCATTGTATGCCCAATTACTTGCATATAAGCCTTCAAAATGGGCACTTTCCAGTCCCACCTATAATAGGGTTCGTTATTCGGTTTCAAACTTTTGCAAAGTTCGAGTTCTGCCGCAAACCGAACCGGGGGTCGTTTGGCCCATGTCTACAGGCAAATATGAGTGCCAACATGTACACACAGTGTATATTTACAAAATATACAAAGAAACAATATTTTCTCTAACACACAACATTTATATGAGCTGATCCTTTTCACATGTATATACAAAAGACTAAAAGGGAATGTGTGCTGAACTACACACCTCCGCTGCTGACCTCCTTGTGAAAATGCTATTTACCTAGCTTTGGTGGTGATTTAGTGGTTCCAATACTTTAAGTCACTAGCCATGGAATACATTCTGACTACTTCTGTATATTTTTATGGGACAATGACTCAAAATACTGAAATCAGAGACAGGTAACTAACACTAAGCACATCGATGGTAGCCTTCATAGTTCTGTAAGCACAGGTTTGTATTGACCTGTAATATTTAAATTTTCTAATGACTGGCCTCTGCTAAGCTAAAAAAAAAAAAAACATTGTAAATTATGTTCGTATATGAGAAGATACTCAACCATAATTTTTTGTGTAAGTCAGAATGTAGCTCTTGGCGGTCTCTAGTGTTGCTCGTGGCAGCACGAACACGTTCTGCGTGACAATCTACTTTTTTTAATAAGGCATTAGAACATATTATTTTAATTAAACCGAACAATAAACAACATCAGATTGAGGATACAAGTGCTGCATAAAGGTGAAGGGAGTGGTCATCGGTCCCCTTTGTGGTATTGCACTGAAAAGTTTGAATCTATTGTAGTCTAAGGCCTGGATACTTTCCTAAATGTACATAATATAACTGGGTACTGACATTTATAGGTAAAGTTGCCTCTAGGGGGATCAGGAAGTGATTTTTTCCCCCTGCTGTAGCAGATTGGAGCATGCTCTTTTGGGTTTTTTTTTTGCCTTCCTCTGGATCAACTGTGGGTATAGAATGGGGTTTATTGGATTGTACGATATATTTTATTTTTATTTATTATTTCTTTTTTTTCATGGTTGAACTGGATGGACTTGTGTCTTTTTTCAGCCTAGCTAACACATTTATCATTGTAAAGGATGTGTTTTTTGGGTAAAAAGCATTCAATAAAAACGTATTTGTTTTTAATTATTCTCAGCATGACCCAATATTAATTATTTTATTTAAATGTTTTTCAAATTATTAGGAAATTTTATGTGTGATTCAGCAAGCTGCTCCATTAATATGCACTACAAAATGTTCTATAAACATTGCGTGTGGAAGAATGATAACATGGAACATGAGAATGATAAGCTCTTATTCTTTTGCTTAGCTAAGCATACCATTTTTCTGGATGATAAGGCTAGCTTGCAGCACCACAGACTAAAATCCCAGAGTACTGAAGTCCTAAATATTTTATGAAAAGCCTTCTGCATTTCACACATTTTAAGGATATATACTATATATATATATATATATATATATATATATATATATATATATATATATATATATATATATTTATCCGCCTCCTACAATCCATTTTTTAGTGTCTGCATGACATATTACTAGGCCTGAGCGCTGAGGCAGGGGTTGTTCTGTGCTATATTACATACCAGCTATTCAAAAAGTCAGCATTTGCATATGATCCTTAATAGTAATGAGTGAAATTGGGAGATTTCAATGACATTTTGCGATTTCAGGGAAATGCTTTGGAGTAAATAGGAAAGGGGAAAATTAGGCATTTTTGGCATTAAATAGATTAGGACTTTAGGAGGGTCAGCTGAGGCTGTTTGTTATCTCAGCATTTCATATTCCTGATATGTGCCTGTTGTACCATCTATTTGTGTTAAAAAGTATCCTGTTCTTTTTGTATTTTTTTCCTTTTTGTGCAATATCTAGCATCCCTGCCAGTCCCCCTGCTTTTCTATTTAAAACTGAAGACCCTAGCTATGAAAAAACATCCATCTCAGTGTGGTCAGTTTTCAATCTGAGCTGGGAGAACAGCCTACTGTCCCCCACCCACACAGCCATTTACTGGTAAGAGTGTACTGCTGTTTCTCCTTTCCACCTCTCCAAGGCCTGAGCTGAGGTTTTGTGATCACTTACAAAAATAACATTTATATTTTGAACTGAATTGATTGTTTTATAAGGTGAGGGTTCACATTTACTTTAACTATCCTGAGCCTTTTCTTGTGCCAAAAAAATGGCCTTGGTAGATTACTTTTTTGCGTTTTTTTTCTATTTACAGAAGTAAAGTAAAAATAATAAAAAAATAAATAAAAAAAAGAGGAAAACAAATACTGTACAAAGAGCACTATTTATACTACCCAAAATGACCCTTGGACCCCTTTCACACTGAGGTGCTTTTGCGCTAAAAATAGCGCCTGGAAAGCTCATGAAAATTGCTTCCCATTAATTTCAATGGATGCTCACACACTGGGGCAGTGTACTGAAAAAAGTCTTGCAAGCAGTATCTTTGGAGCATGTTTGGAGTGCTTAAAAAAAGCACCTCAAAAACGTCCCTTACAGTGTAAATAAATGGGAAGCTCTTTAAAAGCACCTGAAAAGTGCCACAAAAGTGCTTCAAAACCGCCACAAAACTGTTAATTTTAATACTTTTTTTAAAAATATTATTTAATATTTTTATTGAAAAATTAGCATGTTACAGAAAATGATACATCAAACCAAGCATCAATACAGTCTTGGGGTACATTGCTAACATTGGCATACAGTAGAGCCCCATACACACAGTCGGATTTTCCGATGGATTCTGTCCTATCGGACAATGTTGTCGGAAATTCCGACCGTGTGTAGGCACCATCGGACAGTTTCCATCGGATTGTCCGACGGACAAAGTCCTATCTCCTGCTGGATTTTTTGACAACAAAGTCCGATCACACCAAATCCGATCGTGTGTAGCGAATTCCGACGGACAAAGTGCTACGCATGCTCAGATCACATTACAAGACCAAAGCTATTGGCTACTAGCCTCTACGTAGTCCCGTCGTAGGCAACAAACGTCACCACGTTCAGAATGATCGGATTTTCCGACAACTTTGTCTGACCGTGTGTATGCAACACCAGTGTCGGACTAAATCCGTCGGACCAAATCCGATGGATTTGGTGGTCGGATTTTCCGACCGTGTGTATGGGGCTTAAGACTGCAAGAGGTGTGAAGAGGTTAGAACAATAAAATAATCAATAATAGATGATCCACAACAGGACAATGCATAGAACAAACCTTTAGAACGTTTAAAACTGTAGAAAGTTCTAGATCCGTAATAAGGCAAGTGGACTTGGTAAGGGAAATGTAGTGGAATCCTGCTATATGTGTCCTCCGGATATCGGGTATATTGCCGCATCTACCACCTACCCCTGTCGGGAACTAACTGTACGTAGGGAGGGCGTCTTTTGCCTAAAATCGATTTGCCAACATGCCGGTATCTCGGATATGCAACGAGTGATATGTGGAGTATTCGGGTATATGCTTGAGTCCCATTATTATTGCAGGTTCCTGGTGCAGTGGTAATCCACTAGGCCTAGTCTGTAGTGCAATTAGATGGGTAAGGGGGGGGATGAAAAGAGGGGGTTAGGGGAGAAGGGGAGGGATGGGAAACCATGAATAGATGTCCGTTATAGTTGTTGTTTATTAATGTAAGGCCCTAGGTCAAGCTATGAGGCGTCTGTTATGATGGTACGGTAATTCGTTGATTCTTTGAAATAAAGCCAGCAAGCTCATGTTTTATGGAATTTCGCTGGGGTGTCTTGGGGCTTGATGGATTAAATCTTCCATCTCAGCTATTTTCCAGACTCTGCATAGCCATTCGGCTATATTAGGGGGGAAGTAGTCCTCCAGTGAGTGGGAACACAGAGTTTTGCTACATTGATGAGGCGTAGAGTGAGTGTTTTTTAGTAGGCCGATTGGGGAATGGAAGTATGGTGGAGAAGATATGGGGCTGGCGTGAAATCCGGAGTGTATGTTGTGATTTGTGAGGTAAGACGATGTACCTCCTTCCAATAGGGTTGGATTAGGGGGCATTCCCACCAATTGTACAGTAGAGAACCATGATCGGTGTTGCATCTCCAACATAAAGGAGGGATGCTGGGGTGAAATTTATGTATGCTGTCAGGGGTTCTATACCACCTGTAGAATATTTTGTAACCGTTTTCTTGTGCAGAGACATTCAACAACCCTTTATGTATATGTGAAAGGTGGGGGAAAATACTGCCCTAAACCATATGCTCCAGTTGATGACCCATTGAGTCGAAACGCGTCGGACCTTGCTTATCTTATGCTTCCCACATTGCTTTTACATGAATTTCTGTGATCACGTTTTATCATCGCATCTGTCTTTCCATGTAAGATGTGAATAAATGTTATCAATTTTTGTCCTCCACCATCTGAGATTCTTCCGTTTTTTACATTCTTTCTTTGCCATATTGGATTTTCGTTGAGCCACTCCATTGCAAGACTACCATTTTGGACAGACGCAGTTCGTTTTCCAGCTTTATCGCTTGGATTTGGTCTGGTTCCATTCCTCTTTTTGCTAGTGATTTAGCGCTTCAAGCTCGTATGATACACTGCCGTACGGTAGGTGTGTCCAACACGTCTGGTAAGAGTGTTTTATCTTTCCATCTGATTATCACCCGTGAAGTTTTTCAGATCTATCAAAGACCCATTTGGACTGTACTATTTTGACATCCTCAGATATTTGTCACTTTATTGGACACTTCAGTATTCATCACTTATGGGACTTTATGGTTTTATTTATGTACACTCAGTTTTGTGGGTGTCAATTCACAGGGGTGAATGCTCCTTTATGTAATTGTCCTTTATGTACACTAATTATTGTTATGGTATTTACTTTCACGGTTTATATTTTCAATTATGTTATCATCATTGTTTAGGTGCACAGATGATTTAATTCTAGCGCTACACAAATTTTTCATATACTTTATGTATATGGGTAAAGATTTTATCCCAGTCCTCTTGTGTGAGGTTTGTGGTCAATTCTCTATTCCATTTTTGGCAGGATACATCATCTTTGGTGGATGTCTTGGCGAACAGTAAGGCGTACATATCAGAGACTAAATGTCTTCGGGGTTCGGACCCATTGCATATGGCTTCGAAAGGTGTGTGGTCTCTGCACCACTGAGAGTGCAGGGTAGAGCTGAGTAGAAAGTAATGTATCTGAAGGAAGTTAAAAAAAAGGATGTGTGTGCCAGTTAGTCTAGTTGTGAGGGTTTGGTAAGGTACAATTGTCCCTTTGTCAAAGAAGGATTCCGCTCTAACGGATTGTATTGTGGACCTACCATTAGTGTCAAGGTGAGTGACTCCAGGAGGAAAGTCCGGAATTTGGTCAAGCGGTGTCATTGGTCCTGGCGATGAGGCAATTTTCAATTTGTGACATACAGTGTGAAAAGTCTGAATTGTCGGGCCAATCAGGGGGTGGGATTTGCTTTCCCTTGGGGTTCCGTGGAGGCTTATCCATGGAAGGTGTTGAATAGGTAAGGATGAAAATGCCTCCTCTATGCCTATCCAGGCTTTAGCCTTTTTGTGTAGGTGCCAATCTACAATTCTAGTTAGGTGGCATGACCAGTAATATTTTTGTATATAGGGGAGGCCTATTCCTCCCCTCAATTTAGGTGTCACCAGTTTTTCCCAACTTACCCGGGAATGTTTGTCAGCCCAAAGAAATTTTAAGCAGAACTGTTTGTAAGTGGCGAAGAATGAGGGTGGTATTTTGATCGGGATTGTTTGTAGTAAATAAAGAAGTCTGGGAAGGATGTTCATTTTCAAAATTGCCGTCCTCCCAAACCAAGAGAATGTGCCCCTGTTCCAATCCTGAAGATCCTTTTGTATTGTTTTCAGGATGGGGGTGAAGTTTCTGGGGTATAGATTCTCTAATTTAGTTGGTAACTGAATCCCCAGATAAGTGATTGCATGTGCATCCCATTCGAAAGGCAAATTGGCTTGACATAATGGGCCCTAGATTTGACGAAATTTTTTTGGAGGTTGTATATAGAATTAAAGAGGAAAAAATCTTTTAATAGGTTAGGAATTGTGGTAATGGGGTCTGTGAGAAATAGGAGGACGTCGTCGGCATATGCTGCCAGCTTGTATTGTGTGTTGTTGATTTCAACTCCTTTAATGTCTGTATTGTTCCTGAGCCTTCGGAGTATAGGTTCCATCGTGAGTATGAATATAATTGGGGACAACGGGCAACCCTGACGGGTTCCATTCGACACAGAGAAGGCATCCCACATTTGACCATTGACTCTGATTCTCGCGGTTGGGGACGAGTAAAGAGCAAGGAGATATTGGAGCATGGGATCTCGAAATTCCAATTTACGTAAAAACTTCTGTCATGTAGTCCCAGGCCACTCTGTCGAATGCCTTCTCTGCGTCGAGAGACCGGGAATAAACCCCACTTGATCCAAAGAGACCAAGGATAGGAGTAAAGGGAGTATGTGATTCGCTAATACTTTCACATAGAGCTTCACGCCGACATTTATGAGCGATATGGGTCTGTAATTGGAGACCAAGGTTGGGTCTTTGGCCGATTTTGGGATCATTACAATGTGAGCCTCCAGGAGATCCTTACAGCTATCAGGGTGTGTGGGTAGTGAATTGAATGTCTTCAGGAATCGCGGTATGAGAATATCTGTGAAGGTTTTGTAATAGCTAATAGTTAGACCATCAGGACTGGGGCTTTTGCCTGGTTTCATTTGTTTAAGGGCTTCGATGGTCTCTTCCCAAGTGAGTGGGTTATCTAGTTCGGCAGCCTCGTTGGCAGAGAAGGGATGGGGCCAAATTGTGTCAAAATTTGTCTATCATCTGTTTTCTGTCTTGGATTGGGTCAGTCATCGGGTGGGTAGGTAGGTTATATAGTTTGGAGTAAAACTGTTCGGATTAATGTGTTTGGATTCAGGGCGGCACAGTGGTGGAGTGGTTAGCACTCTCACCTAGCAGTAACGAGGGTCACTGGTTCAAATCCCAACCATGACACTACCTGCCTGGAGTTTGCATGTTCTCCCTGTGCCTGCGTGGGTTTCCTCCGGGTACTCCGGTTTCCCCCCACAATCCAAGGACATGCAGGTAGGTTAATTGGCTTCTGTCCAAAATTGACCCTAGTATATGAATGGGGACCTTGGATTGTGGGCTCCTTGAGGGTAGGGACATGTGATGTGAGTGTGCAATGTACAGGGATAGGGACAATTGTAGACACTCACTCAGGTTGAACTGGATGGACTGGTGTCTTTATTCAACCTTACTAACTATGAAACTATGAAACTATGTGCTATACCTTTTGATGTCTCTATTTTGTTCCCTGAGGAGTCCGAAATAGAGTGAATGGTCAGGTTTGCATTTTTGTTTTGAAGGGCTCTGGCAAGCATTTTGCCGGATTTGTTACCAAACTCGTAGAAAATGCGTTGTGATAAGGCGTATTTACGTCTAGTCGATTTCCCAAGTTCCTCGAGGAGATCTCCTCTGGCTTTTAGCAACTCATGAAAGGTATGTTCAGCTAAAGATTGTTTGTGCTTCTTTTCTAGAGTATGAATTTTTGCCGAAAGGTCCACGATATGTGCTTGTCTGGCTTTCCGCTGTTTTGTGGCAATGGAAATAAGCTTGCCCCTGATGACACATTTATGTGCTGCCCATAGGGTCATTGGGTTGGTATCAGGGGACGCATTCTCTTGA
The DNA here is from genome assembly GCA_028564925.1 of Lithobates sylvaticus. NCBI lineage: Eukaryota > Metazoa > Chordata > Amphibia > Anura > Ranidae > Lithobates > Lithobates sylvaticus. The sequence continues at coordinate 146,667,460 of CM053038.1, forward strand.
AAGTAATAGGACAAGCAAGTTTTTATTGTCTTTATATGTTCAGGGTTAGTAAGGAGAGATTTGTCTAGTCACCAACTTTTAGGTCTGGATGGCATTGACGGCAAAGAGATGGTGATGGATATTGGATGATGACCATTGGGTCAATAGTAGCAGTCAGGAGGGAGTCTAAATAAGCTTGGGTCAAGAAGAAGTAATCTATCCTTGTGTACTTGTGATGGGGGGAGAGTAGAAGGTGAAGTCCTTGGTGTTGGGATGTAGTGTGCGCCAGGCGTCATGGAGGGTTAAGTTGGTGAGCTGAGTTTTGATTGCACGAAGTGCTCTGTAAGTTATAGCGGAGGAAGTTGAAATCACCTCCCACAACCATCAGGCCTACCTGGAACGCGGTGAGATTCTGTAGGGTTCTGCGAAAGAAGGAAACCTGTTGCCTGTTGGGGGTGTAAAGGTTGGCTAAGGTTATAGGTTTTTTTAAAAAAATTTAAGGTCACGTCATTGACCTTAAAAAAAGTGCACCGCTAGCGCCTCAAAAGCACTGCAAAAGCGCCCAATGTTTTATGGGCAGTTTTTTAAGCGTCTCGGTGTGAGAGGGGTCTTAAAAAACTTGTATACTAAACCATATCTGTAAAATAAAGTGAATATATTTACATTTCTGGTAGCCTGTGTGTTGAAAAGCAACTGCTTTGCTGTTCCTTAGCTGTTAAAAGTAATCAATCCTTGGGTGTGGTGAATACCTGTTTCCCCTGATACAGGGGTTTCCTCCTGCCAGCTCAGATATACTTTTATTCAAAAAAAGCGGGAGAAACCACAGGGAAGCTGGTTTTCCACACATCTGGAAGTATGAAATTGTCAGAAACCATGAATAAAACTGAGACAGAAGTACAGTTAAATCACACTTGTTTAATAATAAAAAGGTAAACAGAGTAAATGTAGTTAAAACATAGCCAGAGTTCAGGAACCGAAATGGATAGTCAGACAAGCCAAAACATCAGGGAGCCAGAAGGAATGTCAGTCAAGCAAGTCTTTAACAGGAACACAGGAGAGCATCTCTAGAGATGTGACCAAGGTGAAGGCAGAGATCATCTGGACTGGATGGCTTAAGTAGGTAGGACCAACGAGCAGGATCATTATCAGGTGAGTCACTTTGGAGAGATAGGAGCTTGCAATTAGCCGATTGCTAAGCGGCCAGCTCAGAGAAGGAAGGGCTGGACCCAGCCCTGACAGAAATACATACATAGACCGGGAAGCAGTGAATAGCTGTGTTTCGTCACGGGCTGCCAAAAAAGGTAAGTATATTCACACTACTTTTATAGGTATAATTTGCATACAAATGGCCCTGTGCTGATCATATCACTTTAAGCAAAATTTCATTGACACCAGATTGGGTAATATTGTGGTGGACAGCTGATCATGCTATGTTACGCACAGCAATTAATAGCTGTCATTTTGACAGCCGCTCCTAATATCTTATACAGAGTAATTCCCGGCTGTCATCTGTATTGCCAGTAATTACCAACAATAGAGGTGGGGGAGCAGGAGCAGAGGAGCTGAATGTAGAGGGTAGTTGTCAGAAACTTTGTTGAAGTTTTTTTGGTATGTATCTCCTGTGTTCAAAAGTCTAAAGTGGTTAAAATCTCAAAACCATCTAGTGACAACCTGATAAGATTGACATATGAGAACTGTCGACGCTTTGAAGTTCACGATCTTCTTCATGAAGCAATGCATATCAGGTGTTGAATTTTCCATTAAATAAATTAATGCTGTTGGTAACAACTCTGATTTTTTGCAACATACCTCCATCAGTAATTCTCATGTAGGCAAATTCACTGCATTTTCCTGGACACAATGTGGAAAATGCACTGTCTACATGCACACAGACATATTTATACATTTTAGTGGCAATTAGAATTTAGTGAAATAAATCACATATTTTTAGGACATGCAGTATGCTCTCAACAATCCAAACCCACTTGGGGTGAAACAAACTAAGGTAATACTGAAACTAAGTACAAAACTAAATTCACTAATGCATTTGTTAAAGCTAATTCCATGTATTTTTTTTTATTTGGGTGGAGTAGAGTGGAGACAGTTAGCATTTCTGTCAGGTTTATATTTTTGTCAGTGACTCCACTGGGTAGATTTTCCCTCACCTCCTGTCATTGTAATCTCAAGACAAGAAATTGGTGAAGAGATGTTCACTGGACTAGGAAGAGTGGGTTTAGAGCACTTTTGTTGAAAGCGCATTTATACTTTAAGCCAAACCCATACCTATTTTCTGGAATATTTGGAATGTTCAAATAAAATATTACAAATAAACAGCATTTAAGTATTACGTCATTGAAAAGTGACAATCCGTCAACGCCCTTTGTTGATTATTCAACCAAGAAACATTCAAATAAAATCCCCCAAAAATACTTTTTTGTAAGCGCAAGCAAAGTAATAAAAGCAAAGTAACAAAATAACATTAAATCACTATGTTGTGTTCCCCTTCACTTTTTGTTATGTTTTGCAAAGTTTTGATGAAGCCATGTTATTGAAGAAATATGTTGGGTTCATTTCATATTTTTTTTTACTGTTTTTGGGATTTGTCAATTTTAATTTATTTCAGTCTTTTTCTCCCAACTGATTAAAAAAATATAACTGATAATTCGAGAGATAGTAAAAGGAAATATCAGAAAGTCCTAGTCTCTATTTATCTTACTTACATTACCTATCTCCACTCTGTTTCAGACTACAGCAGCCCATAGGTGATGCGATTTTCTTTCCTTCCACCATGCAGGGAGCCTTCCTAGCCAGCAGAACATAATGATTACTGCTAGAGGCTACAGGTGAAATGGATGGCCTCACACTCTGTTAGGACATAGTGGGCTTGTGGGAGTGGCGCCACATTTTTGGAGCAGGGAAACCCTTTAGAACCCATATCAAGATATACTTTCAGTATAAAGATGATCTGATCTTTGTTGTGGATGATCAAATTGGGAATCTGGGTATCTTTTTGTCCTATTTAAATAATAATAAAATGATAATAAAGTTCATAGGAAAGATGGATAAAAATCAGATCTCCTTTTTGGATGTTTCTTTAATGGGTATGGGAGATGAAGTATACAAAAAACCTCTTTCTGGTAACAGCTTGCTGCAAGCTCAGTCTGCCCATCCGAAACACACCATTAAAAGTATTCCAGTCAGGGCTCTTTCACACGGGGCGGATCAGTGCAGATCCGCCCCGTGGATAGCCGCTTGCTCAGCGGGGATCGCCGTAGTGATCTCCGCTGAGCAGTAGGATGACAGGTCCGTCTCGGCACTCCGTGCAGGGACGGACCTGTCAGAGCGCCGCTCTCCCCTATGGGAGATCGGGTGACGACGGACCGTAGCGTCCGTCGTCACCCGATCGGCTCTGCAGACGGATGAAAAAATGGGGTGTTCCTCCGTCTGCAGAAACGGAGCATGGCGGGCACGGACGAGAGCCGGTGTCAGGGATATCTGTATGTCCGTTTTTCATCCGAAAACGGATGGATGAAAAACGGACATACGGTCCGTCCGTGTGAAAGAGCCCTAAGACAGTTTGTACGCCTGCGTAGAATTTGCAGTGATCAACTACAATTTGAACAGGAATCTCTTGGGCTATACTCGTGTTTTTTAAACCATGGTTATCCCAAGTGGGTGCTGGATAGAGCCTTTAATATAGCTAAGGGTAAAAACAGAGCTGATCTTCTCAATAAAAAGGAGGTTAGAGCAGTGTAGGAATAATAGAAAACTTACCTTTTCATCATCATACAGTTTGGAGTTTAAACAAATTGGGTGCATTATAGACAGATACCCCTGTTATTCCAAGATCCAATTTGTTATAACATATTAAAAGGAATGTATTGTATGGAAGGAACCTGGGGAGAGTTCCAAAGAGTCGGGATCAGGGTTTTGGCAGCGTTTAAGAGATGCTTAGTTAGGGAATTTTTATACTTCTTGAGTGTGAAATTTGTCACATGAAGTAAACAGCAAGCTGCATTAGCGAGTTTCGTTTCTGTGATTTGAGTAATTATTTCCCTGACTTTGTTCCAGAAGGGTGCTAGTAATGGACAATACAATTATATGTATATAAGAGCCTGTCTCTTTCTGACACCTCCAGCAAATGGCAGATGATTGTGGATTCCATCTATGAAGTTTTGCTGGGGTGATGTACCAATGGGTTAAGAGCTTATACGCAGTTTCCTGCAATTTAGTGCTAATAGAGCATTTATGTGATAAGATGCATGCGTTCTTCCATTGTTTGGCTGTTATATTCATCTGTAAGGCCTCAGACCATTTCCTCCTGAGTCTGTCCACGATGAGGGGTTTAGAAGCTTGAAGCCATGTATAGATTTTTGAAGTTGCCCTATTGAATTGATCACCAGTGCGACATACCGATTTAAAGTCTGTTAAGGGTCTACTGAATTCACCTATCCGCGATTTACCATAGAGATAGCTCTGCATCTGTAGATAAGACCAGAAGGGCAATTAAGGGAGATTGTATTCCTGTTTCAAAAAAGCCATATCTTTGCTTTTGCCCCTATTAAAGCAATCTCCTGCTAAAAGCATCTTGTTTGAATGTGCTAGGTGAAACGTTGAATTTCCTATGCTTGGCATGAAATCAGGGATGTCTTTAAGGGGCGTAAGAGGACTGAGTAAGGAAGTAACATCTGTTTGCATGGCTAACTTATGGAAGACCTCTAGGGTAGTTCCCATTAAAGGGTGATGTTTTAGGCTAGGGGGGTAGCTGGACCACAGGATCCAGGGGGAGAATTGCAGGGGAATGGGGTTCAGACCCGACTCCAAAGAAACCCAGTCCCTAGTGTCTTTGTGACAGTGCCAATCAATTATTCTTGTGAGGTGCGAGGCAAGGTAATAGTTTTTGAAGTCGGGTAAGCCCATCCCACCATTTTCCTTGGGTCAGGTCAAGAGAGCAAACTTAATTCTGTTTTTTTTTGTGACTTCAAAGAAATTTCAATAAAATGGAATCTAGTGAGTTGAAAAATTGGTAATGGGCACATAAGATAGAGCTGCCTAGGCAATATAGTAATTTTAATGATGGCTGCCTGGCCAAACCAGGAGAAATTACCCAAGTGACTGTTCTGTAGGTCCTTCTCTATAGTTTTGATCAGTGATGGGAAATTCTGGTCATAAGTCGAAGATAGCTATGGGGTTAACCACACACCTAAGTATTTCAGAGCCCGGAGATCCCACCTGAAGGGGGAGTTCTCTTTGGTTATTTTAAAGATGTTGTCGTCAGGTAGGGATACGTTCATGGCTTCAGATTTAGAATAGTTTATCTTCAGATTGGACACGCAGCCATAATGCTTTTATCAAATTTTGTGGGTTTGTCAGAAAAAATTATAAATGGTCAGCGCAAGCGGCCGTCTTGAACTCTCTGTCCAGGACCTTGTATCAATAGGGGAGATAGTGGGCAGCCCTGTCTGGTACCATTTGTTACATGTATCTTCTCAGAGAGCCGTTAATCTTTAATCCCTCTGACAGATTTTGATAGAGAGCTGAGATCCAGGGAAATATATGAGAACCCAAACCAACATGTTTACAGACAGCCAGCATGAAATCCCAAGATACACAATCAAAGGCCTTTTCCGCATCTGTGGACAGGAGAAGGCCCTTGATATTCTGTGTGCGTGCTGTATGAATTAAAGTCACATTAACTTTTGCCTCTCTACCAGGCATAAAACCCACTTGTTCGGGACCAATAATCTCCTGTAGAAAGGGTCTCAGTCTGGTGGCAAGGATCTTCGCAAACAATTTGACGTCCAAGTTTAGCAAAGATATAGGACGATAGCTAGTACAGTCCTTAGGATCCTTGTTGGGCTTTGAAATGACTGTAAATAAAGCTGTAAGAAAGTCTGGGATAACCTCCCTAGGCATGGACAGAGAGTTTAAGGCTTTGGCAAGTGGGTCTGTTATGATGTTCACAAAGGTTTTATAATAAATGGAGGTGCATCCATCCAGGCCTGGGCTTTTTCCTGATTTTAAGTCTTTAATTGCTTGTCTGATTTCTGAGGCTTCGATCTGACCTTCTAAAAGGGTTGCATCTTGATCACTTAAAGCAGGGAGAACACTCGTGTCTAGATAATCCTGGATAATTTGTGTTCTATCCCCTATCATTCCCGTCTGTCTGCATTGTGGCGGCAAATTGTACAGGTTTGTGTAGAAACTATGGGAGTGTTTCGTGATTGTCCTGAGTGTGCACATCGAAAGCCCCATTTGGCTGTTTAATGCCCATGATATTCCTGTTGGAAGTGGGCTCCCTCAAGGAATAATAACGTTTTTTTATATTTTCTTTTTTCATATATATATCGTTTTACTTCAATACTTTTTTTGCTTTCTCCTTTTTATTTTATCTTTGTTTCTTTTTTCTCTTTTTTTGGTATATTATATGAAATTTTTTGTTTGTAAAATGTAATCTTTAAATATGCATTTTTGTTTTGGTCACTTTAATTTTTCTTTTTGTATCTTTTTTGATTATTATATTGTTTAACTTTGTTTAATCTTTTAGTTAGTTAGTGACTTTTTATGGTATATTGTAACTCTGTATGTGGTTTCCGCTTGTATCACTAAGTTTCCTTTCTCTCTATGAGGGGCTGACAGGTGATCAGCAGTTCCTACACCTGTGATTATGGTGAAATATATAGGATATAGAATGTGGTGTTGATTTTATGTTATGAAAAAGCACCATGGAGTGTGAAGGGCATTAGCATTACTCCTATTTGCACTCCTGTCCTGTGTGCCTTGCTTTTCTCCAAGTTTGTGAGAAGGATTAATAAAAATACCATGTCCTAACAGAGTTTATGGCCATCCAATTCACCTGCTTCTGTAGGCGAGCACATTTGCAATGAACATGCAGTGTGAATCCTGCTGTTCTAAACCGCCGAAAGTGATTGAATATAACAAATTCAACAGGTTGGCTGTACTCAAGTCGATCGGTGGATCAACTTGGGTACAATCAGCCTGTCCATACATGGATGGAATCTTGGCTGGTCCCTGCCGAACCAGCCAAGTTTCAATCCCTGTATGGCTGGCCTAAGGCAGGCCATACATTATACTTTTTTTTCCATTCAACCAGCAACCATGTTCTGATTCCCCCATCCACACACTCAAGGTGTGTGCTCCCAGCCGACAGAACACAATGATCAGTGTTACCATCTGTAGCTGGAGGCACTGATTGATCAGAGAAAACAGGCTCACACTGGTTGGTAGGAAAAGAGAAACTAGAAAGTCATTAGCTTGGCATATAGGAATAATAAAAGGCTTTTTAAAAACAACTTTTTATACAATATAATACAAGTATAAAGTATAATAAAAGTTAAGTTATAAACTATTCCAGGAGTGGCATGCCCTTTACAAAGGCATGCTTCTACATACTTTAAAAGTTTGACATTGAATTTCATGTTCTTCCTAACGATTAGAGTTGGGCTGAACACCCCCCAGTTTGCGCCAGTACTCTCGAACATCGCAAAAGTTTGGACCCGAACCGCGAAACCCTATTAATGTCTACGGGACCTGAACTTGAAAAATCAAACATGCCCATTTTGAAGGATTCTATGCAAGTTATTGGCCATAAAAATGGTATGGAGGCCTGGGTACTGCTCTGGGGGACTTGTATCAATGCAATTTTTTTTTTAATATGTTTTTTTTAAAAGCAGTGATTTCAATGATGCGTAAAGTGAAACAATAAAAATGAAAAATTCCTTTAAATATAGTGCCTGGGGTCCCCTTAGTCTTCCTGTAAAGTGGCGCATCTGTACCCGTATAGAAACTGACATATAAAAATGATGGACATTTAAATAGATTTTTCCTGCAAGCTTTATTTATTTTGCTTCATTTATTTTGTAAACAATGGCTTGGGGAGCCAGTCTGTATGATGAGGGCACAATTTAGTGCACTCGGAACAAGATTAGAGATTTTTTGGATAAATTCTGGTGTCTTTTTGGCAGACTTTGGATGGAAATAACAAATGTTTTCACCAAAGTGAGCAAGCCTTAAGTAAAGAAGCTAAATTATAGCACACTAAGGCCATTTTTTTTTGATGAAGTATGGTGTATCTTTTGCAGACTTTGGATAGAAGTAACAAATGTAGAGTTTATGCACCTGTCAAACATTTGCTGAAAATTTTGGCTTTGGGTGTTGGTGGTGCATTCACACTGTAACCCTATAGAGGTACTCTTGATGAAAGCAAGGATTGGCCTTGCTGTAAAAAATTTAAACTATGTGCACCTGTCAAACAGATGCAGAAAAATTGGCCCTTGGGTGTTAACTGTGCCCATGAAACCTATGCCAAAAAATTACTTCAAGATAAAATCAACACCCACAAAGTTAGGCAGCCTAGACAGTTTTGCAGATATTCCAGATCCCAAAAACATTTAATCTCCATCAGAGGCTTGATAGCTACTGCTAATACAGGACTGATTGATTTTGAATTGAATGCCTGTTCGGAAAGCACGCTGGATGCAGGGTAGACCAGCAGCTCAACTGCATACTGGGGAAGTTCTAGCCAGTGGTCTATTCTCAAGACCCAGTAACCCAGTGGATTGTCTACTGGAAAGCTCTCTGCGTCTTTTTTCGCCCCTAGATAACCTTCCACCATATGATGCAGATGCTGCCGCTGGGATTTGAAAGCTGACAGCCCTGGGCGCTGAGGACTATATTTTTTTAAATGCATCACTTAGCCTGCCCCCTTCTCCACCGCTCCTCCCTTGACCAATAGAAGCCTCAAAACTACCTTTTGCATGAGACTGTACCCTACCAGAGTCTGGAAAGGTGTTACATTAACTCTTTAAGGTGTGCTCAAGATATTTTATCAGGAGGGCAGGATGAGTTTTGAGACTTTCCCCTTGTAACGGTAGTCAAGGAGGGTTTCCAACCAATAATGATCCTTCTCCTTGATGCCACAAATTCTCGGGTCCTTTTGCAGGCTTTGAAGAATAAGAGAGCCCATACACCACAAGTTTGCGGAGGCATGGGGGTCACTGAGGATTACACTATCTGGAAATGCCTTCTCCCGCCACGTACTAATCCCAAGGTTTCTGGGGACTGAAAACCATCTCTTAAGATTTGACATATGTCTACATCTGCTTCAATGCCTCCAAAACTGCCAGAATGCTCCTCCTCCCTCTCCTATGGTGTGTTCTATGGCATCACAAAGAGTGTCTGCATAAATCAGGCATTGAGAGGAAATGAAGTCCTCCTCTTGCTCTCGCTGCTTTGCCTCAAGTGCCTTGTCCATAATGCCATGCAGAGTATGCTCCAGCAAGAACACAAGAGGGATAGTGTCACTGATGCATGCATTGTCATGGCTCACCATCCTTGTTGCCTTCTCAAATGGTGACAGTACAGTGCGTGCATCCTTTATCAGCAGGCATTGGCGTGGGTAAAAATTTGAGCTCCCCTGAGCGTGTCCTTGTGCCATACTCACACAGGTACTCATTGATGGCCCTCTGCTGCATGTGCAGTCGCTGCAGCATTTTCAAAATTGAGTTCCACCTGGTGTGCATGTCACAAATCAGGCAGTTTACGGGTAGGTGGAATTCCCGCTGAATTTTAGCCAACCGAACACTGGCTGTATGACCGCCTGAAATAGATACAGACTCTTCTGGCCTTCCTTACAAGATCTTGCAAACCTGGATACCTGTTTAAGAAATGCTGCACCACCAAATTGAGGACATGTACAAGGCATGGCACATGTGTCAACTTTCCCTGTCTAACGGTGGACAGAAGGTTAATGCCATTATTACATACCACCATTCCTGGCTCAAGTTTCCGTGGGGTGAACCACTTCTGTGCCTGCCCCTGCAGAGCTGAAAGAATCAGTGTAACTCCTGTATCCTAGACTGACTAGCTGAAGCACTGTATGGCATCTTTAAGCCTGACTCATTGAATAGCCCCTTGAACGCTTAGGGGGTACTGGTGGTTTATAGGACAATTCCGCAGAGGCGGGCATGGAGGAGGATGAGGGGTGAAGCTGACAGACATCAATACCACCAGCTGTATGGAGACATGGTGGCAAAACAAGCTCCAGCACTGGGCCCTGTCCTGCATCCTTCCTAGTTGCAAGCAGAGTTACCAAGTGTGCTGTGAACTAAATAAATTGCCCCTGACCATGCTTGCTGGACCACATGTCAGCAGTAACATGGACCTTGCTGCTAACTGCCTTGCCCAATGATGCCAAAACAATGCCTTCCACACAATGGTACAGAGCTGGAATGGCCTTATGTGCAAAAAATTGTGACTGGGAACCTGCCATTGTGGTACAGCACATTCTGCAAATTTATGGAAGGGGGCAGAATCCACCACACGAAAAGCCAAGAGTTGTAAAGCCAGCTGGTGTTTCTGTCATGCTTGATCTGCTTGCGGCAGGGATTGCAAATTGCAACAGTGCAAACAGCTGCACATGTGCTAAAAAAGGCCTACATAGCTGAGCTGTGGGAAGTGGGCCAGAAGATAACAGCTCCACAATCTGATGGAAAAGGGTGGCTGCTATCTACTGTTCCATGATGGCTGCCTCTGGAGAACATCCTGCCTCATTGGGGTTGTGCCTCCCTCTCACTTTCCTTCTCTGCTCTATCTGAAACCCAAGTCACGTCAGCGACCTCAACATCACCACCCCCTTCATCCTCATGTTCACTGGAGCCAACTTGGCAATACACTGCGGCTGGGGAAACATGACTGCCAATTTGTTGTTAATCAGTGTTCTCCCCTCTTTGTAGACTCATACTCTCTTCCTCAATATTAGAACCAACATCAGAATCAAGTAATGCCTGTGCATCATCAAGCAGCAAGTGGCTGATGCTGTGTTCAAATAATTCAGCTGACTCCTCCATGCATGATGCTGGAGCTATGGCAGGAGTAGCTGTGGACAAAGAGGCAGAATAAGCTGCTCTGGCAGCTGAGGTGGACTGTGCACTAGTCTCATCTTGGATGATAGAGGTTGAGGAGGATGGTTTAGTAAGCCAGTCCACCACCGCCTCTGCATGCTGTGGCTGGATAGCACGGGCAACATCACTAAACAGAGAAAAATGTGCCCTGCCTGAGGACATACCACGTCCACCTCATAGTAGCATGGGAATGTCTGCCTCTCTTTGTTGGCCTCCCAGACATAATGGGGGTGGGGAGGGCTTATTATCCAAATTTAAAAGGAACTAGGAAATGTGTAATTGGATGAACTTTATTGAATGAAAAATGCTGTTTGGTGAAATTTAAATTGAGGACTGCCGCTGACAGAAATGAAAACTGACAGAGAACTATGAAAAAATAAATAAAAAAGGGGGAACCACTGCGTCGCATGCCTGACAATTTTAAAAAAGGGGGCAGCCACGGGACAAAAAAAAAATCAAAAAACAAAAAAAATTGAGAACTGCCGCTGACAGAAATGTAAAAACTATAAAAAAAATTAAAAAGGGGGAACAACAGCGTCACATGTCTGACAATTTTTAATAAAAGGGGCAGCCACGGGACTAAAAAAGAAACGCGGGAACCAAAAAAAAAGGGGGTGTACAGCACTAAATGTTATGTGATGCTGTGTTAAACACTGCACTGACACTACAGTATACTGACACACAACACATTACTGACACACTACACTATATTCAGTCTACACTAAGGCCGCGTACACACGAAGGGACAATCCCCTCGTGTGTAGGCGCCGGCGGACTTTTTGGCGCCAAAGTCCGGCGGACTTTTTGGCGCCAAAGTTTTAAGTTTGGTTTTAAAATTATCCGCTGGACTTGGCAGTCCGGCGGACAATCCCGCCGTTAGTAGGCAAGTCCGCGGGACTTTTGAAATGAACGGACTTGCCGCTCATCGGCAAGTCCGTTCATTTAGCACGTGACTTCAGGTTACGTAGCTAGCGTAGGCAGTAAATGCCGCCGCGCTAGCTCCGTGACCTGGCATGGATTTAAAGGGACTCCCCACGCCGAAAAAACGGCGTGGGGGTTCCCCCCAAATCCATGTCAGACCCTCATCCGAGCACGCAGCCTGGCAGGCCAGGAAAGGGGTGGGGACGAACGAGCGCCCCCCCCCCCCCTCCTGAGCCGTACCAGGCCGCGTGCCCTCAACATGGGGGGTGCCCTGGGGAAAGGGGGGCCGTGCGGCCCCCCCACCCCAAAGCACCTTGTCCCCATGTTGCTGAGGACAAGGGCCTCTTCCCGACAACCCTGGCCGTTGGTTGTCGGGGTCTGCGGGCGGGGGCTTATCGGAATCTGGGAGCCCCCTTTAATAAGGGGGCCCCCAGATACCGGCCCCCCACCCTATGTGAATGAGTATGGGGTACGATGTACCCCTACCCATTCACCTAAGGTGTAAAATGTAAAGTACAAAAACACACACACTTTTGAAAAAATATTTTATTGCACTGCTCCGGGGGTCTTCTTCCGTCTTGGGGGTCTTCTCGCCGGACTCCTCAGCTCTCTTCTGCTCTTTTACCTAGCTCTTTCACGAGCGGAGGAGTCCGGCTACCTTCTTCGTCGTCGCCGCCGTCGTCTGGGGGTCTCGATCCGCCTTCGGGGGTCTTCCGGGGGTCTCTTCTGTTCTTGCGGCGGTCGTCGTCTTCCGCGCCGCCGGCGCCTTCTTCTTCTTCTTGTCCTTCTCCTTGTTCTTCTTCTTCTTCCGATGTTGACCCGATGCTCTCTCTGCCCGGAATGGCAGAGGCGCGCTGCGCTGGGACTTATATAGGGACATGGGGACAGGGTCACATGCTCATGTCACATGGTGGCCCCGCCCCCTTGTGTTGTCACAGTCCCGGAGGATGCTGGGACTGTGACATCACAGGGGGGCGGGGTCACCATGTGACATGAGCATGTGACCCTGTCCCCATGTCCCTATATAAGTCCCAGCGCAGCGCGCCTCTGCCATTCCGGGCAGAGAGAGCATCGGGTCAACATCGGAAGAAGACCAAGAAGAAGAAGGCGGCGGCGCGGACGACGACCGCCGCAAGAACAGAAGAGACCCCCGGAAGACCCCCGAAGGCGGATCGAGACCCCCAGACGACGACGGCGACGACGAAGAAGGTAGCCGGACTCCGCTCGTGAAAGAGCTAGGTAAAAGAGCAGAAGAGAGCGGAGGAGTCCGGCGAGAAGACCCCCAAGACGGAAGAAGACCCCCGGAGCAGTGCAATAAAATATTTTTTCAAAAGTGTGTGTGTTTTTGTACTTTACATTTTACACCTTAGGTGAATGGGTAGGGGTACATCGTACCCCATACTCATTCACATAGGGTGGGGGGCCGGTATCTGGGGGCCCCCTTATTAAAGGGGGCTCCCAGATTCCGATAAGCCCCCGCCCGCAGACCCCGACAACCAACGGCCAGGGTTGTCGGGAAGAGGCCCTTGTCCTCATCAACATGGGGACAAGGTGCTTTGGGGTGGGGGGGGGGCGCACGGCCCCCCTTTCCCCAGGGCACCCCCCATGTTGAGGGCACGCGGCCTGGTACGGCTCAGGAGGGGGGGCGCTCGTTCGTCCCCACCCCTTTCCTGGCCTGCCAGGCTGCGTGCTCGGATGAGGGTCTGACATGGATTTGGGGGGAACCCCCACGCCGTTTTTTCAGCGTGGGGAGTCCCTTTAAATCCATGCCAGGTCACGGAGCTAGCGCGGCGGCATTTACTGCCTACGCTAGCCACGTAACCTGAAGTTACGTTCTAAATGAACGGACTGCTCCGTGTGTGGGCAAGTCCGTTCATTTTCAAAAGTCCCGCAGACTTTTGGCCGGCGGATTATCCGCCGGAGAAGTCCGTGCGTGTGTGGGCAAGTCCACACGCTCGGAAAGTCCAGCGGACCCAGCTGGAAAGTCCGGCGGGATTGTCCGCTGGACTAAGTCCGCCGGCAAAAGTCTGCACGTGTGTACGCGGCATAACACTACACTGACACTCTACACTCAGTCACAATAACACACTAACTCGCTAGTAGCAGACGGAGCCCTGCTCTATCTATCTCTACTCCAACAACACACTGCAAAAGGTTCCTGTGGGAAGAAACCTTTTATAGTGTGGGTTCAGACTGTGAGCACTGAGCCATGATTGGGCAAAGTTATCATGACTTTGTCCAATCATGGCTCTGACTGTGCTCTGTGCCCTGACTGAGCAAAGTCTTGCACCTGACCAGTGATCAGGTGTATTGTTTCATCCAATTAGGGCCCCTGGAATGTACTGTGCAGCGTGCAGTGCATTGTGGGGCACTCGGCGGGTGAACATCCCACCAAACGCACCGCAAATTTGTGTGTTTGCCGAACGGGCGATGTTCTGGCCCAACTTTTGCTTGGTTCAAACTGTTCGCCCAACTCTACTAACCATGGTGAATAATCAGCCTTTTACATTTACCATAAGGCCTGGTTCACACCATGTGCAGGGACGTGAGTTTTTCTGCATGCGTTCTGCACTGTGCACAAAGAAAACAATTGTTCTCTACCTGCCCTGTTCACACCACAACACTAGTATCAGGTGTGGATTTTTTTCTGCGCAGGAATCTGCAACTTGTATAAAATCACTGAAACACGCATGAAAACCGATATAAACTTGTGTGTCTGCAAATAAAATCTGTGTGTTTTTTTACCTAGTAAACAATTTAATGGTTGTAAGCCCTAAGCACTTCCTCTATGAGAAGAGTGTGCCAACTCTTCATTAGAACTTCTGATAATCTGACAGTCAATAGGCTCGGGAAGATTAACAGACATCAGTACGATTCCAGAGGACATAGGTAATACAGTGAAGTGGGTGTCAGTAATTGTGAATCATCTGTTGCTAACCACTTGATATTATCACAAATACTGTTGGAATTGTAAGTCCTGTGGTTTACAATGGTACAAGGACGGTTTCAATAATAGGTCTTTGCTAGGCTTAAAAAAACACCTGTGGTGATATCTGATTGTGAATTAAAGTTTAGTAAATAACTTTTCTGTAGTTATATGGAGCTCCAGCACCACCTTTACCTCTATGACTGCAAACACGTACACATGCCCATACTCATTTTGCAATGCCCAATCCTGCTAATGGTCAGCTCAGACCTAGAGAACTGCATCGTGGGACAGAAGAAGAGGGGATGCATTTGCACCACTGTTAGAAAGATGGAGGTCCTATACTTCCCAGCAAAAAAAAAAGAAGAGGTATGCCGTGATTGCTTATACTATTAGTCACCAGATGCAAGTTGTATTTTACTCCATTAGATATCACTATTGATTTTTTTTTAATTCTATCATTGCAATGGATTACATATCAGAGTCCAATTTAACTTTCCTAAAAATATTTATTAACCAATTCTAATTATCATTTATGAACTGATCTAGACTGATTTTATTTAATGATAATACCATGCAAGACACAAGGATTGAGATAAGTCAGTAGGCAATGTTTAAATCAATCTATATCATTCTTATTTAAAATTTTCTCCAAGTGTAAATATATATTCATAAAACAATATTTATATGTGCATAAATAAGCATACACATGAAATGTTTAACCATTTAAATGGTTTTGTTTTACTGACTGCTGTTCATTCAATAAATGTTTGTGAAAGCTAAAGTTATAAAAGGACAAATATAAAAATAAAGCTTGTTAAATATTTACATTTTTGTGTTTACAAGTTACAACATATCTTAGATCATTTAAATATGTTAAGTGACCTACAAGTATATAAAAGTAAATAATATAGAAAGTGCATATTGTATACTCAGACACATGTTTGCACATTATAACCATCAGTGTTACTAAATAAAGCTGAGCTCCGCTCATACCTTACATGGTTAACAATTTAGAGCGTAATTTCAAAAGCATAGAGGATAACGTTGCTATGGAAACATCTACCCACAGAGGGCGAGATGCAGAATGTAGGAAGAAGAGAAAAGTGAGCAAGGTACCGGAATATTACCCATGGATGTCACAGGCCAATGATCAAACCAAGATTTCTAAGGTTCAGAATGATACACAGCAATATTTCATAACTTAACTGCACAGTTGGCGATGTCTGGCAAAGCTTTGCTACATGGATGAATTTCTTCAATATATTTTAGTATAGGACATAGCTATGTACTATATAGTAACATCCGTTACCACACTGAGAATTTCTTATGTGATCCAAACACCTGTTCTAGACAGATCACTGTTTCCTGGTTTAGCACTGCTGCTCCTTCTGTCAGCTCCATGCTAATGGTTCAGAAGAATTAATATGGATTCACTGTCCAATAAGAAGGCTGTAGGCAGAATGGTGACATAGGAAACAGAATTGCTTTGATAAGGAAATCAATGCCCGAACTGAAGTCCTTTGGGATGAAACGCATCGGACTTGGCTTTCTGCTTCTCACATTGCCCCCCATTTTTACTCTGTGATCACAGTTTTTTATTCTTATATATGTATGCTGGTTTTTAGAAATAAAAAAAAAAAAAACCTTTTTGACCTACACCGTATGGAGGCATTTTTTCTTTGCATATACTTTTGGACGAGAGTTCCTGTGTAGTCCAGTTTTACCTCCTGTACCCAAGTTCCAGTCCTGGTGTTTCCAACATCTGAGGTCCGGTACAGCGGCTGTTCATAATCTTCTTGGAGTCGTGTTTGGAGGTTCTTGGTCCCCTGGAGTCTCGTTGACCTGCCGCTGTCCGGCATCCTTGCCTTTATGACTCGTTCTAGTAAGAGTAGATTTACTTTACTTGTTTCTTGGTTGAAGATGCACCACCTTTGATGCCCTCACTGTTAGAGAGTTCCAGTGTATAACATCTTTTAATAGCCGCTATTGGGTGGCGGACTTTATATTGGTCCTTTTTAGGACCATTACAGGCATTGGACTTTTCCACATTCCCATTATTATTGTATGATCACATCATTTTGCATTTATCACAAACATATGTATATGTGTTTATTTCTTAGCGCTACATTTTATACCTAATAAAATCAATGGGTTAAAGCCCAAGTGAAGCCTGGGATGAAAAAAAAATTAAAAAAAATACAGTTTACCAAAAACAGAAATCTAGCACTATGTCTATGGCCAGAGGAAGTAAAGGACGAAGAGGAGCTGTGGTATCAACCACACTACTGGACTGTAGATGCCCAAAAAGTTATGGCAGCTTTTTTTTTTTTTCTAATATTTTGGGGACAGGAGGGGTGCTCCAGTGGTGTGCAGTGTTACCAATCTCCTACAAGTTTTTTTACTGACAAAACATGAACAATTTACTGACAGAGCACAACCTAAAATATGACGGACATTCCTATTAAAACTTAAGAGAATCAATGTTTAATCAGTATAAACAATATGTAAACATTAACAACACCCTTGGCAAGTTACAAAGGCAAAACAGAGTGACAAAATATGAGCATGAAACTTCAGTGGCGCACATAGCATGCCATGGTGTACAAGACAGATTTTGCCTAAAGCTTAGTACACATGGGCCAAAAATTGGCTGGTTCAGTAGGAACCATATAACCAAGCTTCTGTTAAACGGGCATGCTAGAAAACCAGCATTCAATAAGTGATTTCAGCCAATGCAAGCACTGATCAGTGTATTCCTCCTGTTAGAATACAATGTCTCAGTGGCATAAATCCCTGCATCAGGATCGCTTGTCTTGATGTGGGGATCTGTAAGGTTTTTTTCATTCAACCTGCTGTTTGATTGAAAAAAAAACTTTAAGTGTGTACCCAGCATAACAGTTGGAGGGGCTTAAAGGGGATAATTAAACTGAATCTGTGCCACTAGTGTATACACTGCACACATATACCACAGTCTTTGTACTCACAAAATACTCCTAAGTACTGTGCCACAAATGACAGTCTCACAGACAGATTTAATTCCAATCGTTTTTATTGAAAAAAAAATGTGTGCATAACAACAATAGTAACATTAACAAAGTGAAAGTCTGTCATCAAACTTATTCAACATCATATTGAAAAGTTCAGCATGCTGGTAAGTACATTAGGTGTCATATCATTTGTCAGACATGTAAGAAAGAGTTTTGTATCTCGTTTGTACATACACGTATATAAATGTAGTCAAACATGCCTAGGTCAGGGAGCCAGAGGAGAGGAGGCCCGACCCCCCCAGGCACCCCATCTGGGCTCAAACTGCGCCAGAGGGGGCGAAGCCCCCTCCCCCCCCCCCCCACCGCTTATATAAACATACAAGTTCTAGGTATTTTCAAGTTATTTTTCTTTTCTTTTTTTGTGGTTTTGAGAACAGCTTCTTAGAAAATTCTAGTAGGAAATTAGGAGAGATAGGAGAGGTGTGGGAGAGCAGTATAAAGAGTAGAAGGATAGAGAACGTTAACATGTTTCACCGTGACTAGCCCTAATTTTGGCCGGATATTGGGGTCTGGGGTGACCACTTACTTTCTTGCTTTGAAAAATTTCAGACCAGTGTTTTTAGGGTACCACTTGTTCCAGGGATCCCAAATGGGATGGATAGAAGGGAAATTTCCTATACTGTGAGCAAATAGGGTTTCGTATGTACAGTGTGTATTGATTGTTCTTAGAGTTTCCGCCACGGTAGGCGGGTTTGTGTCCCTCCAGTGTCTTACTATAGTAAGCCTGGCTGCTATAAGGATGTTGGATATTAGCTTTCTAACTGGGTTGGGAAATTCGTCTATGCCCAATGATAGGAGCGCCAATCCTGGGGATCCCGCTACAGTAGCGTTTGTGAAATTTGATATAGTTTGGAATACTAGAGACCAGTATCTTTTGATTTGTGTGCACGACCACATTATATGTATTAGGGTTCCCGTTGAACCGCAGTTCCTCCAACACTTTGAGGTTGCGTTCGGGGCGAATTGGGCTATGCGGTACGGGGTAAGATACCATCTGAGAAGTAGTTTATGGGATAACTCCCAGAGGTTGGCGCTCCTTGTAGAAGCATATGTTGTTTTCAAGGCTGATTCCCATTGTGGTATTGTATAGCTTTTCTCTAAGTCTTTTTCCCAGGACAATATGTGGGCTTGTTTGGAAAATGTCTGTTTATCTTGTAGGTGTGTATATATCACTGATGTCCCTTTTACTTTTGTGTTGCTATTGGTGAAGAACATCGCCACCCGCCAGGGGAGATTGGTTACGACCCTTTCTTTATTTGTTCTGAAGAAATGCGCTAGTTGGATGTATTGGTACTCGTCTGATGCTGGAATGGAGAATTCAATCTGCAGTGTTCTAAATGTTTTAAGTGCGGGGCCTACAAACAGGTCATTGAGTTGAATCTCTTGTGTAGTATTGGTTTTCCAATGTTGCAGAGAGATATTTGGAATCACAAAGGACATGGCCGATATAGGGAGTTTGAGTGGGATGGTAGGTCCCTCTGTTGTGGCTGTTTCGATAAGTTCCCGCCAGGCGTCTGTGGATGCTTGGATGGTAGGGGATAGATTGATGGGTTGGGTAGGTTTATGGTGGAAGGGGCTTGTTATTAGGTAGTTCTAAAGGTTCCTCCCTTTAATTTGGTGGCGTTCTAGCTCTACCCATAGGTTTCTGCTAACGTCAGGGAACCAAGTTTTGACTTGGGTCAGGACTGTGGCCGTGTAGTAGTCCTTTATTGAGGTATAGCCTACCCCCCCTGCTGATTTTAGTTTGATAAGCTTATGAAAGGCACAACGTGCCTTTTTCCCTGCCCATAGGTAGCTGTTTAATTCCCTTTGTGCTTGTTGGAAAAAGAATTTGGGGACTGGGATTGGCAATGTTCTGAATAGATAGAGGAACTGTGGTAGAATTTGCATTTTGAATGCCGCTAATCTCCCTGTCCAAGAGAGTTCAAATTTCCGAAGGGATGATAGTTTGTTGTTTAGTGCAGACAAAAAGGGGGTGTAGTTCATTTTGACCAAGTCTGAGACCTGAGGGGTAAGGGTAATTCCTAAGTAAGCTATACCTTTATCTTTCCATGTATAAGGGAAGTTACTAGAGATGTATTGCCTTGTTGACTGTGATAATCCCAGACCCATTAGATAAGACTTTGACTCATTAACTTTATAGTATGATAGTTCGTTGAACATCTGGAGGGATTGGTGTACCGAAGCCAAGGAAGTAGTAGTTTTAGTGAGCATTAGGATGATATCATCCGCGAAGAGACTGATAGTATGCATTTTACCATCCACCGACACCCCAGTGATTTCAGGGTGTTGGCGAATGTATGCCGCCATGGGTTCCATTAGCAAGTTAAAAATAAGGGGTGACAGGGGGCACCCCTGGTGGGTGCCGTTAGTAATGTCGAAGGGGGTAGATAACATTCCTGACACATAGACTTGGGCTGATGGGTTTGTATATAAGGCCATAATGGCCTGTAGAATGTGGCCTGTGAAGCCAAATTTACAGAGGACCTGCTTAAGGTAGTCCCAATGTATGCGGTCAAACGCCTTCTCTGCATCCAACGCTAGGAGCAGAGAAGGCGTTTTGGTTTTGTTTGTGAGGTGAATTACATTTATCAAGCGTCTAGTGGCGTCCGCCGTCTGACGGCCCTTAGTGAAACCTGACTGATCAGGGTGGATTAGTGAGGGCAGTAGGTCTACCAATCTGGTGGCTATTAACTTGGCGTAGATTTTTAGATCGTTGTTGAGTAACAAAATTGGGCGGAAATTTTGTGGGGTGTCCGGTACCTTCCCTGGCTTCGGTAGCGCAACGATCATAGCTTTCAGCATTTCAGATGGGAAGTGTGAGGAGGCAGCAGCACAGTAAAATATATCGACCATTTTGGGAGCTAAAGTGTCTATGAATGTCTTAAAGTATTCTCCTGTGAAACCGTCAGGTCCAGGTGATTTGTTATTGGGAAGAGTTTTGATTGCTTGGGAGACCTCCTGAATTGTAAATGGTGAGTTAAGCACCGTAATTTGCTCTTCAGAGAGGTGGGGGATGTTTATTTTGTTCAAAAATTCTGCTATTTTGTGGGGCAGTGGTTGTATCGTGTTAGTGTCGTCTTTTAAGTTGTATAAAGAGCCGTAGTATGCACTGAATGCATCTGCTATGGCCTGGGGGTGGTATAATTTGGATTGCGTATGGGGGTGTAGGATATGTGCTATTTTTGACTTATATCTAATCCCTCTGAGGCGGGATGCTAGAAGTTTCCCTGCCTTATTGCCGTTAGCATAGTATGTCATCTTCAACCTCCTGGAAGACTTTTCAAAGTCCTCCAGCAGTATGAGACGGAGTTCTTGACGTAAATCCGCCAATTTTTCAGTTAGTGCAGTAGAGGGTTGTGCTTTATTTTGGGTTTCTAGAGTGTGGATTTGGGTTGTTATATTTAGTATGCGCTGCCCCCTCATTCTCTTCTTTCTAGCTCCCAGTTGGATAAGAAGGCCCCGCATGAACGCCTTGTGCGTATTCCACGTCACAAAGGGGTCCGCTACTGAGCCCTCATTGCATTCAAAAAAATTGCATAGTTCAGTTGCTAGCCTGGACCGATCTTCCTGGATCAACTGCGGGTTGGATCTCCAAATGTAAGTCGGATTGTTGTTGGATGAGTCGTCCACCCGCAGTGACACCGAGGCGTGATCAGACCAGGTTATATCATTAATGACAGATGTTTTAACCTTCGGTAGTAACCATTTATCTAAAATAAAAAGATCTAGTCTAGTGTAGGTTTGATGGCTAGAGGAAAAAAAGGTGTAGTCTCTTTCGCTAGCATTGATGCATCGCCATGCGTCGTACAGTTCGTAGGATTGTAGGGTGGGTAGCAGAGACGGTAGTTTCCTATTGGAGGAAGAGCTGGAGTCCACCTTAGGGTCTGGGGGAAGATTAAAGTCCCCACATAATAACAAGTGTCCTTTTTTTACCTGAGAGACTTTCCTCATGAGCTTATGAAAAAAGCCGATCTGGTTGTGATTAGGAGCGTAGGCGTTCACAATTGTGTATGTAGCTGAGTTGATGTCACATACTAGGATGTGGAATCTGCCTTGCGGGTCTTGGAGTTCTTTGTGGAGTTTGAAGGCTACCGAGTCTCTGATTGCCGTCAATACTCCTCTTTTCTTTTCTCCGGAACTTGCAAAGAAAACATGCGGAAATTTGGGGTAAGAGCACCCAGGTTGTGCGTCTTTTTTGAAATTAGTCTCCTGGACACAAAGGATATCTCCATTGTGTTTAGTAGCCTCCTTCCACATAGATCTGCGCTTGGCGGGATGGTTGAGTCCCCTAGCGTTGATTGTCAGAAAGTTAACGACCATTTGTAATGTCGAGCTGGTGTGTGTAGTGTAGCATGTGTTGAAAACACTTACATTTGGTCTTGGAGTGTTCACTGCTGATCTTGGATTCTGCGAGGTAGTGGCCCGTGAGGCTAGAGATCCATGTTAGGTGAAGTCTTGCGCCTGTTTGCTGGAGATTAGTACTGCGGGCATAAACAGTAGTCAGGTGAAACAAAGAAATAAACATTGGGCAAAGAACAAGAGTCTCCTGTAAGGGAGGAGAAGGGTCATCATGACCCGGGTGTGACTGATAGTCACTCAAGATGTTTTTTGGGGGGTATATAAGAAAAAGTGCAATTGCAGAAAATAATAAAAAAAACAAGTAAAAGAACAGTTCAGCTTAGCAGCAAATATTCCTCCTAGACAGGGAGCGGTAGGTGAGAATATGTGGTGGCTGAATTAGGTTTCCTTATGTGCATGTCTGGGGGCGACCAGGTTCCATTCTTCGTCAGTGCGATGGGGACTGCGGTGTTTGCTGGTTTCGGCTGCATCTGGGATAATTTGCCATTTGTGGAGGAGTTGCATTCCCTTTGCAAGGGTATCTACAGCGTGATCCTTCCCATCTTTAGTGATGATTAGCTTTGTCGGGAAACCCCACTTATATGCAATTTTGTGGTTTCTTAAAGCTTTAGAGATTGTGTTGAGGTTCCTTCTTTTTTGCAGGGTGAATTGGGATAGATCCACAAAGAATTGCAGGTCTCTGTATTGCGGGGAAAGGTTCTCTTTGCTCTTTTATATGGAAAAAATGGAGTCTCAGGATTACATCCCTGGGTATATTGTCCGGCAGGTGCGACGGTTTGGGTAGCCTGTGGATTCTATCCACTGTAATATCAAGTTCAGTTAGTTCCGGGATCATGGCTTGGAACAATTGGGTGACATACATTTTCAGATCTGGTTGTGCGACCGATTCGGGGACCCCTCTAATTTTAAAATTATTTCTTCTTGAGCGGTCCTCGATGTCCGCCATTTTAGCTTTAATGGCGTCCATTTCGTCTGCGTGGTCATCATGTGCATCCACCAGGTCATTGATGGTGGTCGCAAATTCCCCCATTTTATGCTCAATGTGATCAGTTCTAGCAGCAATTTCTTTCAATTCTATCCCCAGGTTGTGGACACAAGAAAGCATGTCGGTATGCAAAGAGCTCCTTAGGGAGACTAACATGTCTCTTAGCGTGGTATCCAGCACGGGCTGGTTAGATGTGGGGAACATGTCAATAGAGACCGGGAGTTCCCTTGTGTCCTCCCCTGAGTCTAGGCCCTGGGAGTGGGACAGGATGGGATCCGTGGCATCCAGCCTTAATCTGGCTTTTTCTGGGCTTCCCGAGGTTGGGGTATGTATGGGCGATTGTGGGCAGTGTGTGGGGGCCATCCTTTTGTTTGGATTACCTTTGGATGATGCCGGTGTGCTGAATCTTCCTCGTGTTGCAGGCCCGCCGCCGCCATCTTGCCTGGGACCCAGCGGAAAGTATTCGGTCATCTTTTGCGGCTTTTTCATGTTTTTGTTCCTCCTGGACATTGCCGATCGGTGCCTCGGATCCTGCCCCAGCTCCGGTGGGTAAATTCCGCAGCGATTGCTGTAATTGCAGCCTGGTCTGTGCCGGTTTGTCCCTGTGTGCTGCGGAGCTCTCTCACAGAGCGTCCATCTCCTTCCGCGGCAAGCTCCGCCCCTCACAGACAGATTTAAACCTCAGAATTAAGGATCATTTTTTTAAAAGTTTAGGGTTTTCATCACATCAGTGTTGCCAACCATCAGTATTTTTACTGGCAGCCAATAAAAAACAGACACTTTTCTCCTGCCAGTAAATGCCAGTGACTGAAAAAGGTTGCCAGTAAAAAATATGGCTATTACGCTTGGCTCACGGGTCAAGACCATCTGTGTGCCTGTTACAGTGTGTTTTTCGGTGGCAGCGGCAGAGGGCAGGTCTGACGTAGGTGGTGCCTGAGTGTGTCACGCAATGTCATGGTGTAAGGGAGCCAAGCGGAGCGGCCAGAGCCTCGTGTGTGGGATGGGAGCAAGGCAAGCCTGGAGCGGGACTGTCAATGTTGTGTGGACTGGAGTGGACTAAAGGGACTGCCTGGCATGGACAGAGACTGTCACTGTGGCTCAGAAGGGAACATCGTGTCGGTGAGGTGTCATCATCATCTGTGCTGCTGTACACTGCTGTCGGTCTCACCGTGAGAGTCAGTTTTGTGTGTGAGCCTGCCCATTCTAATTTCTTGCCCTCCTGAGTCCTGTCCCTGAGCTACTTATTATATCAAAAATAAAATAAGAAGGGGGCATGGCTTGCTCGCGAGCGAGTGAGATGGATGCTTAAGCCTTTAGCTCGGATAGTAGACCGGGGGAAAATTGGCTAATTCAGTGCTGTACCGCTCATCCGGAGCCGCCACAAAGCTCCACACCATCACCGGAGACCGCTCGATGCAGTCCCGCAAACGGAAGGAGGACAGACAACACAAAAAACTTACTGACTTCTTTACCATGCCAGCGATAGTCGGAGAGAACTGGCAAGATGGCGCCAGCGGAGAACAGCCTCAGGCCGCATCACCCTACACAAACCTCCCGAATGATAATCCTGGATTATGGGAGGCAGAGAACGGTCAGCAGGCCACACTAACCTCGCCACCTAACAGCCCAACACCGAGCAGCCCGGCAAAGGCACAGATGCAGCTGGAGCCCGCAGCGCAGGCCTCAGGCGCAGCGAACACCACATCCACACAGGACCAGGTAGGCCTCACCATGTAGCCCTTTATAGCGAATTACCCAACCTCGGGCCAACCAGTCCTAGATACTGTGATGAAAGACATGCTCCTTTCGTTACAATCCTCCCTAATGCTAAATATATCCACCATGATTGGCAGTTTTAACTCTGAACTGCAAGGGCTGGGAGACAGAGTACAACAAGTAGAGCTTAAAATGGACGCCTGTACCATAACAATGAATGACATAATTGAAACTCAGAGGGCACACACAGATGAAACAGAATGGATAAAAGCAAAACTTGCAGACCTTGAGGATCGCTCGAGGAGAACAATGTCAAACTTAGGGGGATACACAAATCAATCTCCCCGATCGATCTGAAAAAAATACAAGGAAGATATGGTCGCTAAAGTTTTGCTTGAGATGTCCCCGAACGAACGCACAATAGATCTAATCCACCGTATCCCTAAACCGAAATACATGAAAGCATCAATTCCCAGAGATGTATTAATGAAAATACATTTTTACCCCACGAAAGAGAAATTCCTGACCAGGGCAAGAGCAATGCCTGAACTCTCTATTCCATAGCAAGGGATTCAATTGTACGCTGACCTATCCCAGTACACACTCAATAAGAGGCGCCAGATGAAAACAATCAAAAAGGCCCTTAACAACCATAAGATACCATACAAATGGCGTCACCCAGCCACTGTTGTGATTACCAAAAATGGAGCAGCGCACTCGGTCTCACAACCTAATGAAGGATTACAGCTTCTCCAGTCCTGGGGAATAATCCCTGAGTTCCCCATCTCTGAGTTACAGACCCCTAGAGGACCCCAGCAGCATGGCCGCCAGCCTAAGGTCTTTCGTCACTCCAAAGGAAAGTGACCTACTTACTGGTATATACTCTAGTATACTATATACTCAACTAGCGCGAGAGATATCCATACCCTCGTACTTACTGGTATAACCGCCCCCAGCAACCTATAACCCCGGTCCAAAGTGCAAATAGAGATTACTCTTACTGAACTTTACCCCCATATACCGTCAGTACTATACATTTGATTGCTGACTCCTGTACTGCAGTTCACAATTTGAAGTTATCGGTTGCTGCAAGCTCCCCACGGCTGTGGGACACAGTGACCGTGAAACCACACGCAGTTAAGTCTTCCTGCTACACGTCACGGACTGCAGTCTCCTGTATATCTCCGTGATTATTTGCACCCAACCGATATTGGTTTTACAAATACCACAGACTGTACAAGTGTGATGACTAAATACTCCTAGCTCCTAGTGGATGCAGGAATCTTGGAGGACTTCGCCATCCGCGGAACACTTGAGAGACACACTACTCCCCACCAAAAAGTGAGTTTCCATTTTCCATTTTGTTTCACCTTCTCTCACCACACCACAATTCCATTGCCACCTACAAGTCGACAATGAACATCAACATACTGTCTATCAACGCAAAGGGCTTGAACCATCCAGCCAAGAGAGCATCCCTATGGAAAACAGCATTGGAGCACAACAGCGACATTATATGCGTCCAAGAAACGCACTTTGCCCTTGATGCTACTCCCTCCTGCCAACATAAAAACTTCCCATACATTTATAAAGCCAGCTACTCAAGGAAGCAAAGAGGAGTACTAATCACCGTCAGAGACACTGTAACGTTCCAGCCACAAAAGTGCATACTAATGCATATTAATTTGCACTTTAAACAATGCAAAATATACCATAGCTACCATATATGCCCCGAACGTCAAACAAATGAAATTCCTAAAAAAAATTCTGAAAGCAATCAAAGAGGAACAAGGACAATTATTAATCTGTGGGGACTTCAACCTGGTTCTGGACAACGAAATAGACACATCCTCTGGACCTAAAAGATTCAGACTCCACTAACTACAGTGGTGTGAAAAAGTGTTTGCCCCCTTCCTCATTTCCTGTTCCTTTGCATGTTTGTCACACTTAAGTGTTTCGGAACATCAAACCAATTTAAACAATAGTCAAGGACAACACAAGTAAACACAAAATGCAATTTGTAAATGAAGGTGTTTATTATTAAAGGTGAAAAAAAATCCAAACCATCATGGCCCTGTGTGAAAAAGTGATTGCCCCCCTTGTTAAAACATACTATAACTGTGGTTGTCCACACCTGAGTTCAATTTCTCTAGCCACACCCAGGCCTGATTATTGCCACACCTGTTCACAATCAAGGCATCACTTAAATAGGAGCTGCTTGACACAGTAAGGTCCACCAGAAGATCCTTAAAAGCTACACATCATGCCGAGACCCAAAGAAATTCAGGAACAATTGAGAAAGAAAGTAATTGAGATCTATCAGTCTGGAAAGGGTTATAAAGCCATTTCCAAAGCTTTGGGAATCCAGCGAACCACAGTGAGAGCCATTATCCACAAATGGCGAAGACATGGAACAGTGGTGAACCTTTCCAGGAGTGGCCGGCCGCCCAAAATTACCCCAAGAGCGCAGCGACGACTCATCCAAGAGGTCACAAAAGACCCCACAACAACGTCCAAGAAACTGCAGGCCTCACTTGCCTCAGTTAAGGTCAGCGTTCATGCCTCCACCATCAGGAAAAGACTGGGCAAAAATGGCCTGCATGGCAGAGTTCCAAGGAGAAAACCACTGCTGAGCAAAAAGAACATCAAAGCTCGTCTCAATTTCTCCACAACACATCTTGATGATCCCCAAGACTTTTGGGACAACATTCTGTGGACCGATGAGACAAAAGTGGAACTCTTTGGAAGGTGTGTGTCCAAGTATATCTGGCGTAGAAGGAACACTGCATTTCAGAAAAAGAACATTATACCAACAGTAAAATATGGTGGTGGTAGTGTGATGGTCTGGGGCTGTTTTGCTGCATCAGGACCTGGAAGACTTGCCGTGATAAAAGGAACTATGAATTCTGCTGTCTACCAAGAGATCCTGAAGGAGAATGTCCGACCATCTGTTCGTGTACTCAAGCTGAAACGAACTTGGGTTCTGCAGCAGGACAATGATCCTAAACACACCAGCAAGTCCACCACCGAATGGCTGAAGAAAAACAAAATGAAGACTTTGGAGTGGCCTAGCCAAAGTCCTGACCTGAATCCTATTGAGATGTTGTGGTATGACCTTAAAAAGGCCGTTCATGCTCGAAAACCCTCTAATGTAACTGAATTAGGACAATTCTGCAAAGATGAGTGGGCCAAAATTCCTCCAGGACGCTGTAAAAGCCTCATTGCACGTTATCGCAAACGCTTGGTTGCAGTTGTTGCTGCTAAGGGTGGCCCAACCAGTTATTAGGTTTAGGGGGGCAATCACTTTTTCACACAGGGCCATGATGGTTTGGATTTTTTTTCACCTTTAATAATAAACACCTTCATTTACAAATTGCATTTTGTGTTTACTTGTGTTGTCCTTGACTATTGTTTAAATTGGTTTGATGTTCCGAAACACTTAAGTGTGACAAACATGCAAAGGAACAGGAAATGAGGATGGGGGCAAACACTTTTTCACACCACTGTACCTTTCTTGCAGATAATCACCTATACGATGTCTGGCAGTGTTGTCACACGACTGAGAGGGACTCCACGTACCTCTCTCCACGTCACAACACATACTCTCGCATTGACCTGTTTATCACTGACAAGTGGCTGTTGCAAAACATTGATGATTCCCAAATCCACACCATCACCTGGTCAGACCACGCACCTGTCATTATAAAAATGTAAAACAAAACAACCAATCCCAACTCCTATATCTGGAGAGTGAACAACTCCCTCCTACAACAACCATCCAGTGTCAATTACTTGTCCCAAAAACTGACAGAATTCTTCCTCAATAACGCAGGCTCAGTGTCTGACCCGGCGGTCCTGTGGAACGCCCACAAATCCTTTAACAGAGGACTTTTTATACAGCTAGGATCTAAAACAAAAAGGACGAGGATGCAGAAGGTGGATGAACTAACTGCTAAAATAGCTGACGGAGACTCTCAAAACAAACTACACCCATCACCTTCACTTCAATCTCAAATATTCAAACTAAGACATAAGCTTCGCTCATTATTATTTGAGAGATACAAAATAAATCTTAGGAAACTAAAGGTCAAATCCTACACCACCAATAATAAAGCAGGGAAAGATATGGCTCGCCGAATCAAAGGGCAGAGATTTAAAACCAGAATATCACATCTGCTTTACCCCACAGCCCAAAACAAAATCATTAACCCGCAAGGCATAGCGGATGCTTTCAGCTCCTACTACAGAGCACTATACAATCTTCAAACGGATAAAGACACCCACCAACCCAATCAGGCAGAAATCCAATCATTCCTTAGCCATATTAACCTTCCCTCGCTAACGGCCGATCAATTGACGAACTTAAATACTCCATTTACAGAACTTGAAATACAAACAGCAATTGAAAACCTACCTAATTCCAAATCTCCTGGGCCTGAAGGCTTTACTGGAAAATACTTCAAAATATTCCACACTGTACTCACCCACATCTATGCACACTATTCAACCACGCTGCATCCTCATCCTCATTTCCTCCCGAAATGTTATCTGCTCTAGTAATTACCCTGCCTAAACCGGGGAAAGAACACAATACACCCCAGAACTTCTGCCCCATCTCACTTCTGAATTTGGATCTCAAGTTGTACGCTAAAATTATAGCAAATAGACTCTTAAATATCCTCCCACCTTTTATTCACCACGATCAAACAGGATTTACTAAAGGCCGACAGACCTCTGACGCTACTAGAAGGATGATAAATCTTATCCACCACGCCAACTCCACGGGAACGCCTTCTCTGCTTCTATCTTTAGATGCAGAGAAGGTGTTTCAATAGAGTCAACTGGACTTACCTGTCCATGGCACTTTGTAAATTCAGATTTGATGGACGCATCCTCCAAGCCATACTGGCCTTCTACACCATTCCATTGGCCAGGGTCTACACCTCAAATCTACTATCCACCCCTTTCCAAATAACAAACGGTACAAGACAGGGGTGTCCGCTACCCCCCCTAATTTTTAACCTAGTGATGGAACCCCTGGCTGAGCATTAGGTCCAACCCCAAAATATCCGGTATCACCATAGGAGAAACAGTCCACAAAATAAACCTCTTTGCGGACGATGTAATTCTAGTACTAACCAGCCCCTCACTTTCCCTACATGAAGTCCAAAAAATCTTACACTGGTTCAGAGAGGTCTCCTATTACAAAGCTAACCCAAACAAATCACAAAAACTTAGGAGTAGACGCGGTGATGCAAAATTTACTGCAACAGCAATACCCATACACTTGGGCAAACAACAGTATTCCATACTTGGGCATCCAGCTCACTAGGTCCACGACATGTCTATTCTCACATAACTACATACCACTTCGAACCAAGATTCAAGATGAGCTGGACAAAACGGCTAACTATGAGTTTTCCTGGTGGGGCTAGCCGTATTTAAAATGATTCACCTACACCAATTACTATACCTATTCAGAACTCTCCCCATCCCCATACCCGCCAGCTTCTTTAAATCTCTTCAAACTATGTTATCCAGGTACGTATGGAAGGGGAAAAAATCTCGATGCTCCCACGTCAAACTAATCAAACATAAAACATAGATTTTCAAGATTACTTCTCGGCTTCTATACTGACGCAATTAAAAGAGTGGTTCCGAGGCCTCCTATATCTCCTTTGGCCCGACAAATTTATGGCTCTTTGGAGCTCAACTGGGGGCAAAGACCCTGTCACACTTACCCCCGACAATGAAAATCTCAATTAACCTGGTTGAACCTTCAGACCCACAACTACCCAACCACTCCCACAACTAAAATGGAAATCCCACTAACGACTCTACACTACTTCATTAATCAAATTTCTCTTGCCTCCTGGCTCACAAAAGGCATAAAAAACATTCACAACCTATATGCCCAATCTTTCAATGCTATCAAAAAAGAATTTGGCATTCCTTGCACTGATTTCTACCAATATTTACAAATACGCCACTGTCTATCCAAACTTCCTAACACCTTACCCTCAATCCACACACTAGCCTGGTCCTACCTGACATCTAACACCCCATCTCGAAAAGAAATTATGCTATTTTATAACATCCTCTACCAGAAACAACCCTTTGTTAAATCCACCTCTCATGTCCAATGGGAAACAGACCTACAACAAACATTCACTCCAACTCAATGGCTCAAGGCCTGTGAAACTACACTAAGTGCTTCGAGCT
Organism: Lithobates sylvaticus; assembly: GCA_028564925.1. Classification (NCBI taxonomy): domain Eukaryota; kingdom Metazoa; phylum Chordata; class Amphibia; order Anura; family Ranidae; genus Lithobates; species Lithobates sylvaticus. Next base: position 146,698,543 of record CM053038.1, read on the forward strand.
GTTCCACGTTGTGGGAACTATCGGCCAAAATTACTCTAAGGTGGTACTATACCCCCGCTTCCCTCTCAAGATTTCACCCCCACATATCTGATAAATGTTGGAGGAAATGCGTCTCAAAAGGAGACCTTATGCACGTTCTATGGTCGTGCCCCAAACTGAACCAATACTGGTTGGAAATTTTTCATATCATTTCTGATATTGCCCGCAAACAGGCCACACCAAACCCAGCCTTGGCTCTCCTATCTCTGGGGATATATGACTTCCATCCTAAAATGCAACACACCATTATCCATTTGCTTCTAGCAGCCAGACTAACGATTACTAGATTATTAGACATTGGAAAGATAACACTCCAACCACAATAGCTCAGGTAATAGACCTAACCCAACTACATTTCACATATGAGCGGATGGTGGCGTCTTCTTCGGATCGTCTCCAGGGAGCCCTAGATAAATGGGCGCCTTGGTCCTCCTGGTATTCGAAAGCTGAAATAACTTTTTCACCCTAGGGTGCATAACCAACTCATACTATACAATGATATGGCTGGGTCCCCTCTGGCACAGTAAGCTCCCAATGGGGTGCCTGAGGGGAGCCAGACAAATTAGCTATCTACGGCCAGACTCACCACCCCCCAAATTCAAATAGAAAGGAACATTAACTTTGCATAAAGATCCAACAATATATAACTCACAATCAATGTAATGTTTTCAATACTGTTCAGTTCGATGTATGCTTCGCAGCTTTACCACTGTCACTGTGCAACTGATAACTCTGTTTGATTCACTTTAGTTATAGTTTGTATTCTTGTTAATGTATTACTGAAAACCAATAAAAACCTATTGAAAGAAAAATAAAAATAAAATAAGAAATATGTTTTTTGCCTTAATATCTACCTTAAATCACATTGCTAATTGCAGACTTGTTTGTAGCCTAAATAGTGTAATTTTGTAATGGCAGTAAAAACTTGTCTGTGCCAGTAAATTTTGGGTGTTGTGACAGTAAATTTCAATCTGGTAGGTTGGAAACACTGCATCACATATGCCTTTCTACACACAGAAATTCATTACTTTGCCTTCATTAGCCACTTACCAGGCACATACACCCCCTTCCTGCCCAGGCCAATTTTCAGTTTTCAGCACTGTCACAATTTGAATGACAATTGCGTGATCACGATACACTGTACCCAAACACATTTTTTATCATTTTGTTCCCACAAATAGAGATTTCTTTTGGTGGTATTTGATCCCTGCTGGGGTTTTTATTTTTTGCGCAACAAATAAAAAAAGACCAACATTTTTGAAAAAAAAAGTTTTACTTTGTTTCTGTTATAAAATTGTGTAAATAAGTATGTTTTCTCCTTCACTGACGAGGCTGCACTGGCAGGCACTGATAAGGCACTTACTGGCATCTTTTGGGCCCCCACTGGCATCCCTGGTGGCCATGGGTGTCATACCTGGTCATCCATCCATTGTGGTTATCCCTGGTGGTCCAGTGTGGGCACCCGGGGGGGGCTGCCCTAATAAACAATCAGCGCAGACCCCCCCTGTTAGGAGTGCCACCAGTCGGCTCTCCTCTACTCACGTCTATCAGACGCGAGTGAGGAAAAGCCGATAAACGGCTCTTCCTGTTTTCACCGTGATCAGCGATGATTGGACACGGCTGATAACGTGGTAAAGAGCATCATCAGAGGCTCTTTACCGAGATAGGTGTAGCGATGTGTCAGACTGACACACCGCACCACCAATCGCTGTGCGCCCCCACGGGCGAGCAAACACAGCTTATCCTGCTGGACATCATATGATGCCCTGTCAGGATAACTGAACCACCGCCCAGCCGTTACTTTGCTATAGGCCGGGGCGGGAAGTGGTTAAAGAACTTCATTAAAATGAAAAATTGTTGAGACAATGAACACTTTGGTCCGGACTATGTAATGTACAATATAATGTATAGAGTGCAGGGGTCAGGATAAGTAACATACAAAACAACATAATGTATAGAGTGCAGGGATCAGGAGTAAGCTGGCCATATGTGGTTCAGTTTTCTTCTTTCAGCCAGCTGGCGGAACAAAATAAACTGAATGAATTTTCCCATACACACATTCCAGGTGTATGGGGAAATCCTCCCCACTGTGTCTTTGCATTCTGACAGCAGGACTCCCCCGCTGTCAGAATACACAGATCAGCATTGCAGCCACTGGCTGCATGTGATAATTGAATGTTGCAGGACTGACCAACAGAAGCCGGTTTATCAATCAAAACAACATATACAGTGCAGAAGTCAGGACGAGCCTCCATGTTCACATCAGATTCCCCACTTACATCATTAAACCCCATCAGAGTCCCTCCTCTACATCAGTGTCCTCACCCTTACATCAAGGTCCCCTGGGTCACCCCCCCTTACATTAGGGTCCCTAGACTCAACCTCCCCCCATTACTCCAGGGTCCCCAGAGCTACCCCCTTATATTAGGGTCCCCAGAGCTACCTCTATTACATTAGGGTCCCCAGAGCCACCCTCCCATGTATCAGAGTCCCCAGAGTTCCCCCTCTCCTCACACCAGGGTTCCCAGAGCCCCCCTCCTTATATCATGGCCCCAAGAGTTGTCCATTCCTTTCATTAGGGTCCCCATAGTCACCTCACCCTAAATCAGGGTCCCCAGAGTCACCTTCCTTACATCAGGGTCCCCAGAGTTACCCCATTTTTCTTTAGGGTCCCCAGAGTCACCCACCTTAGATCGGGGTCCCCAGATCTACCCCCTTGGGAAACGGGTATCAGACCCACAGTTCCTGATTAGCGGAGAGGCGATTCAGTGTTAGAAACGTGAATATTCATTTGCTTTTCTAAAACACCTGGACACGAGTCCAACTTATTTTAAAGCCTATTCGAGCCTTTGGCTCTAATCAGGTTCTTAAAAAAACACCCCCGCCGCTGTAATTCATGCGCCCAGTGTCTTGAAATGGGTCGGGCGCATGAATAGGGGGTTGCTGCGGCAGCCGTGGATAGATTCATGTTATGCATGAGTCTATCTGCCAGAGCACTACCTCCTCAGATCAGGGTCCACATAGCCCCCATTTACATTAGGGTCACCAGAGTCATCCCTTCAATCAGGGTCCCCAGATTCAACCTCACCCCTACTTCAGGGTCCCCAGAGCTACCCTCTTTATGCCAGGGTCCCCAGGGCCACCTCTATTACATTAGGGTCCCCAGAGCCACCCTCAAATGCATCAGAGTCCCCAGAGTTTCCTCTCTCCTCGCACCAGGGTCCCCAGAGCCCCCCTCCTTACATCTGGTTTCCAAGAGGTCCCCCCTCCTTTCATTAGGGTCCCCAGAGTCGCCTCACCCTAAATCCAGGTCCCCAGAGTCACCTTCCTTACATCAGGGTCCCCAGAGTCCCCCCCTTACATCAGGGTCCCCAGAGTCACTCCTTTAAATCAGGGTACCCAGACTCAACCTTTATCCATTACTACCCCCTATGCCAGGGTCCCCAGAGCTACCTCTATTACATTAGGGTCCCCAGAGCCACCCTCCAAGGCAACAGATTCCCCAGAGCCCCTCTCCTTACATCAGGATCACAAGAGTTCCCCCCTCCTTTCATTAGGGTCCCCAGAGTCACCTCACCTTAAATCAGGGTCCCCAGAGCCCCCTCCTTACATAAGGGTCCCCAGAGTTACCCCAACTTACATCAGGGTCCCCAGAGTAACCCCATTTTTCATTAGGGTCCTGTCAGGGTTGGGCTCAGCCCTTCCTTCTCTGGCTTGGATCCCTGACTTCTGGCTTGGCTGACTATACATTCTGGTTACTGAACTTTGGCTATGTTTTGACTACGTTTGTTCTTTTTACTTTTATTATTAAACAAGTGTGATTTAACTGTACTTCTGTCTCGGCTTGATTCATGGTTTCTGACAGGTCCCCAGAGACACCCACCCTAGATCAGGGTCAACAGATATACCCTTCTTACATTGGGCTCCTCAGATCCCCCCTCCCTTACATCAGGGTCCTCAGAGTCAACCCATCTTACATCAGGGTCCTTAGAGTCACCGCACCTTACATCAGGGTCCCCAGAGCACCCCCTCCTTAGATGAAGGTCCACATAGCCCCCTTTACATCAGGGTCTCCAGTCACCCCCTTCATATATCAGGGTCCATACAGCCCTCCTTCCTTACATCAGGGTCCACACAGCCCCCCCTTTACATCAGGTTCCCCAGAGTTACCTCACCTTACATCAGGGTCTCAGAGATCCTCGACCTTACATCAAGGTCCCCAGATTCACCCCCCCCTCATCAGGGTCCAAACAGCCCCCCCTTATATCAGTGTCCTCAGGCCCCTCCTCCTTACATTAGGGTCCACACAGCCCCCCTTTACATTAGGGTCTCCTCCCCAGAGTAATCTCCCTTCAGCGGCCCCATTAGGGGCCCCTGTCTGAGCCTCTCCTCCTCTAACAATATATCAGGGCCTCCAGCGGTTTCTTATTTTTACCCTCCTTAAGTTCTCTGTTTTGTTCTCTTGTAGTGTAGTCCTGACTCAGTCTGAGCTCTCAACTACACCTTAAACAGGGAGGAAGGCAGGACACTGGCAGCAGCCAGGTCTGGAGAAGTAAATGCTGGGGGCGGACCAACCAAGCGGTTGGTTGCTAGAGGCCAAGCAGTCCTAGCTACCAACTACTATTGCTGGCAGCAGCGAGCGGGAGTCAGGAAGCAGGACTGCAGTGGCAGCACTGCCCGCAGATAGAGCAAAAGAAGAATGTCAGAGATGTATGACATGTTAGATGGATGGACCCATGCATCCCCTATTGCCGCCCTGGCAGCTGGCAGGCTACACTGTGTGTAGTGTTTTTTTTCTTCATGTCCGTAACAAACATTCACGGACAGCTGTAAGAGGAACAGATTTTTACAGACTGTCCGTTAATTTACTGACAGTTGGGAACACTGGTGGTGTGAGGGACAAATTTGGGGGCCAGGCTCCCAAATGCAGAGTTTGGCTTTAAAGCGGTAGTAAACCTACTGCTGTTTAAAAAAAAAACACCTGTAAGGCAATTACATTATGTGCTAGTATGCACTGCATACTAGCACAGTATGAACTACTTACCTTGGAATGAAGCCTTCCAGCGATGCGCTGTCACCACTGAAAGGGCTGATATCTTCCCCCCGGTCTTTCTTCTGGTTCACTTGCTCCGGTTATGCGATTTGCTGGAGCCACAATGACATCACTCTCACACATGTGCGCAGGAGCCCTCAGTTCTAGCAAGAAGCTCTAAAGGTCCGGCAAGGTATGCCGGACATTCAGAGCGCATGCGCCGTTGACATAACTGGCTGGATCCAGGGTTAATATTGCCTAAACGGTGCACGTTTAAAAGATATTCATTTTACCTACAGGTAAGCCTTCTTATAGGTTTACCTGTAGGTAAAAATCACCAAGCAGGCTTTACTATCGCTTTAATAAAAATTGTATATGTGTCACCTCTCTCACATTGCACTGTGAAAAATGGGTGTGGATCACAAAACTAGCTGTACAGGATTATAAATCTTTTGACAGTTAAAACAGTACAAATATTTGTATTGCAACTAACTGTATGGCTAGCCATATTTGCCAAGAGTGCTACTTTAATAAGCCATAGTGTACACAGGATATCTACCAATATTCATTATACTGAATCTGACATTGCCAGGAGAAAAAAATTGAAATCTGAAAATATAGTTTAGAATAACCAGCCCACAGGTGTCAGTTGAACTAAATATATCTAAATAGAGCATACTGCAAAATGACCTTTTTCCATTTCTCTTTCATACAATCTTTCCCAGCTCCTCTTATTGGTTCACCAGTTATGAGTGCAGAATGAAAATAAAATCTCCACTGAGAATAAAATCCTATGGGTGTTAAGTGCATACTGTAGTTCATGAAAAAGCAGCATACGATGCATATTAAAAATGCCATTCTAGTTTGATAATTGAAAATCCAACAGGGTGAAAGAGGTTATACATAGCTCCCAACTGTCCCTAATTTTGAGGGACTGTCCCTGATTTGGAGCAATTTCCCTCTGTCCCTCATTCCTCCTCATTTGTCCCTCATTTTGGTCTGATCTATATAGATTTATATAAAATGCACTTTTTATCTATCAAAAAGGGTTTTCCAGCACTAAACCTTTCATCTGATTTCTAAATTGCTGCATTTGTAAATTCCAAAAGCCAATATAAAGGAATAGTAGTGGTAAAAAAAAAGCATTTGTGGGTTCAACCAATCTCCAAAATCATCGGTTGTTAAGGACGTGGTGGGTGGCTTCCCAGCCTGCTGCTTAACAACCAGCTATTCTTCACACAAAATTGGAATCTGACGATCAACCGATTCGAATTCCAATTGTCCTGATCCAAAGTTGCATCAAAAATCTATTTGATGCAGGTGCGACTTTCATGTGACTTTTGAGGGTTTACATTGAGGTCTATGGCCCTCAAGTCACATGAAAGTCAGACCAAAGTAGCGCAGGAACTCATCCAAAGTCGCACAGATATGAATGGTGCTCATAGGAAACCATTGGATGTAACTTGGGGTCCAAAGTGGCATGACAAGTAGCACAAGTGTGAATGGGGCCTTACCGACAACAGGCCAATGTTTTCCTCCCACTGACAATCAGCAGCGGGGTATTTTTTTCTCCCACTGAGCACCAATGCAAGTCTCTAAAGAAATCTTGTACAGAAAGCAAATTAAACTAAGGCTGACACTGAAGGGAGGAACACATTTGGAATGCCTAGCTGCTATGAATGTTATTTTATAAATAAAAGTGTAAGCAGTGATATGCATTATGCTGCATATCATTGTATAGTCTCCGTTGGATTTATATAAACTGTGTAGTACTAGAGCAGGGGTGCCCAGCAAGTGGCCCGGGGGCCACATGTGGCCCGCAGAGCCCTCTGATGTGGCCCGCGACCTCGTGCTCTGGAATGGCGGGTTGGCAAGCCCAGATTGTGGGTTGCCGACCAGCCATCCCAGAGCATCAGTGTTGTTAATGAAGCTGGTGGTAAAGAAGGCAAGTGGCTACAGAGCTGCATAAACCATTGCTTCCTGTATAGTGCCGCCTCCTGTCACAGGCAGAGTAATACCAAATGCACTCTGCCTGGGACAGCAACAGTCGGCGATACCTGAATGGAAGACTGTTATTAAAGGTAAGTTTAATATTAAAATCTCATATGGGAATATCTCTTCTGCAGTGGTTACTGGGCTGCTTTCAAACTGATCCACAGGTGCAGCGCAGAACACCTGTGGGTTACCTGCACTGAGCCATAAACTTCTGTTATTACCTGCAGGTGTGGTGAGCTTTCAGAAAATGCACCACACCTGCAGGCTATATTAGAAGTCTAAGGTAAAGTGCAGCTAACCCACAGGAAAGCCGCAGGTGTACTGCACTGCAGCATCAGTGTGAAAGCAGAATTAGGCCCCTTTGGCATGAATGGCAGAGTGGATATGGACCTGTCATCCGCCTGCTACACTCATTGTGGCCCACGACTGGTTACTAAGTCGCTTAAGTGGCCCTCACTCTTTAAAAGGTTGGTCACCCCTGTACTAGAGCCTTTCCTAATTGCCTATAAATTCTATGGATCATTTTGGTAGGCCCTTGCATTATACAGTTGAGGGTAAAAATAAAGTAGATTGCACAACTGGACTGCTTATGTATGGCCAGTTTTAGTGATGTTCTAATTATAAATTGTACTTTAATTTATTACTATGATAGGCTATGTAAGGTTACAGTAATGCAGCAGACACCAGAAGGCTGTGACACATTTCATCAGCTTCTTAAAATGTGGTTAAGCATGCGCTGGAAGTCTCTGAAGACAGGACTTATGCAATGTATTTACCATCTCTCTTTCGGGATATGTGACAAGTAAACCTGGCATCTGGAGTAGGTATGACAGTATTTTATAGGTTAGAACTCACTTTAGAGTTCCAAAATTGCTGAACATATGAATATTATTAGCAGTGCTTTTGTTTTTTCACAATTTACTACTTTCTTATGTGATCTTGATCACTTTGTTCATACTCATATGATTGGGTTTCCCCTCCCTTTCTGTCATGCCCAAGTGTAATGGAACTTCATGCATAGATACGTATAAACTTTCAAATATCATTCCACTTGCAGGCAGTGGCATCGGGGGGGGGGGGGGGGGGGGTGGAGCCCCGAATGGGTCCCCAAAAAGCCCCTGGTCTCAGGCATGCACAACTGTATTAGTAACTCCGAGTGCGGCAGAGTCACATAGCAGGTCCCACCTTCTGGAGCCTGCAGCACCTATGATGGACGTCCCTCTGGTCACAATAAGAGCTGTGAAAATGTGGAATAGACACCTTCAAGAGCTGTTTCTGGCCAGCTCAATAGATTATTTAAAAAAAGGCCTGGATTCTTTCCTAAATGCATAAACTATAACTGGGTACTAATATTTATAGGTAAAGATTATTCAGGTAATATCCGATTGCCTCTTGGGGGATCAGGAAGGAAAGTTTTTTCCCACTGAAGCAAATTGGATTATGCTTTATTGGAGTTTTTTTTTTTTTTTTGCCTTTCTCTGAATCAGCTGTGGGTATAGGATTGTGTATATGGAGGTTTTCAATTCGTGTTTTTTTTTTTTTTTTTTCTCTGTGGGTTGACCTAGATGAACTTGTATCTTTTTTTTAACCAGATTAACTGTAACTTTTTAAATGAAAACAACGCTGTGGCCTTTCTTATTTCCAGAGATACCAGCCCAAGCACAAAGTTTTTATGAGTTGGTATCGCAATAGCAAGAGGGCAGGCAGGACTGCAGTCACCTGTTAAATTGATACAAGGCCATGTAAAATTAGTGTTTCAAGAGACCCAAAACAACCCCACAACAAATCATTGTGAGAATGCCATCCAGTTTAGGCCACCTGACCTCAGGAAGGAAGTCCTTCGAATGGAGAGTCCAAAGAAGGGCAACAAAGCTAATAAGGGGGCTGGAGGACCTCAGTTATGAAGAACGATCAAACATTAAACGTATTTTCCCTGGAGAAGAGATGCTGTTAGGACTGAGTTCACCTGCTGGTGGCACTGTGGTGCTGTGGGCTGATTGCCACAGTTTCAGTGTCAACCAGCAGGTGTCTTGCGGAAGCCTTCAGTGATCAGCCCCACCTAGTTCCAGCTGCCAGGTAAGGCTGCTCCTACTAAAGCTGGATACACACTATACAATTCCCTTTAGATTTACAAAAAAACATATAATATGAGGTCAAACCTAAACACTTTTAGTTTGTATGCAATCAGGCAGGCCCATACACTACATGGTTAAAGGTAAATCTAAAGGAAATCCAACAACAAAAGTTGTATAGTGTGTACCCAGCTTAACACACTTTGCGTCACTGTTTTGATTGCCTCCTTGCTGCCAGATCCTTTTGTCCCTGCTATCCTGCTCCTGAGCTGTCTTGCATCCTGTACCCTGCTGCTTATTCCTGCTCTTGGTTCCTGAACCCAGTCTCAATTCCCCCCTTCCTTGCATCCCTGGTATTACTTGTTACTCTTGTCCCTCACTGTGTATATAGTTAGTTGTTAGGTCTCTGTTAGCTTTATTAGGTATTTGTCACTGGGGTTTGTTAATGTTCCCTTTTTGCTAGTGTGTGTATGACCCCTTTTACACTGAGGCAGTTTTCAGTTTTCGCTTAACATAGCACCTGTAAACTGCCTCTCATGCCTCCCCAGTGTGGAAGCCAGAGTGATTTAACACTGGGGTGGTGTGCTTGCGGGATAGGAAAAAAAGTCCTGCAAGCAGCATCTTTGGGAAATCGCTACCGAAGCACCTGAAAAGCGCTTCCGAAACGCAGCAACACGGGCACTATTAACCCCTTCTTAGGCCGCTAGCGGGGGTTAAAAGCTCCCCACTAGCGGCTGAAATGTGCTGCTTAAACAGCTAATGGACCCACCACCCCAGTGTGAAAGCAGCCTAAATAAATCTCACTTAAAAGATATATACATTGTTTGGTCCCAGTTTTCTGTGTGTAGCTATCAGGGGAGGCCTGTCCATTAAGGGCGCCCCCTCCATCACGCCACCTCCCTATATGACTAATGGATTGATTCATGCATTGCATGAATCTATCCATGGCTGCCACTGCCACCTATTCAGGTGTCCGGCCCTTTTCGGAGTGTTTTTTTTAAGCACCTAATTAGAGCCATAGGCTCTAATAAGCTTCAAAAAAGGTGGACTCAGAGCACAGAGCATTGAGCTCGGAGTCCACCCAGATGTGTTAGAAAAGCAAATTAATATTTTCTTTTCTAAAACTGAACTGCCTCTCCACCAACCAGGAAGCGTGAGTCATATGATGGGCACAAGTGGCGGCATTTGATGGGGCACAGTGGCTGTATTTGATGGCACAATGGTTGCAATTGATGGCACAGTGTCTGCATTTGATGGGCACAGTGTCTGCATTTGATGGGGCACAGTGTCTGCATTTGATGGGGCACAGTGTCTGCATTTGATGGGGCACAGTGTCTGCATTTGATGGGGCACAGTGTCTGCATTTGATGGGGCACAGTGTCTGCATTTGATGGGGCACAGTGTCTGCATTTGATGGGGCACAAGTGGCGGCATTTGATGGGGCACAAGTGGCGGCATTTGATGGGGCACAAGTGGCGGCATTTGATGGGGCACAAGTGGCGGCATTTGATGGGGCACAAGTGGCAGCATTTGATGGGGCACAAGTGGCAGCATTTGATGGGGCACAAGTGGTGGCATTTGATGGGGCACAAGTGGCGGCATTTGATGGGGCACAAGTGGTGGCATATGATGGGGCACAGTGGCTGAATTTGATGCACCCCCCCCAAACATTTTTAGCACCAGCTGTCACTGGTAGCTACATATATCTGGTCTCCCAGCTGACAAATCCTGACAGTTGCTTAAGAGGAGATATGACTGCAATATACAAATCTTTCAATGGAGACTCTAGCACTGGGAGGAAACTATTTAACCACTTCCCTACCCGCCCATAGTCATATGACGCCCACAAGGTGGATCTCCAATCCTGGGTGGGCGTCATATGACGTCCTCCCATTCCCGGCCGCCTGGGGGGCGCGCGCGTGCCTGCAGCTTCGCTCGGGACCCGGTGCGAGTGCCCGTTAAAACAACGGGACCGTGCGGGACCGTGGAGCTGTGTGTAAACACACAGCTCCACGTCCTGTCAGCGGAGAGGAGACCGATCATGTGATCCCAGTACGGAGGAACACATGATCGGTCTCCTCCCCTTGAGTCCCCTCCCCCCACAGTTAGAATCACTCCTATAGGGAACACATTAACCCCTGCAGCGCCCCCTAGTGTTAACCCCTTCCCTGCCAGTCACATTTACACAGTAATCAATGCAATTTTATAGCAACGATCGCTGTGTAAATGTGAATGGTTCCAAAAATGTGTCAAAAGTGTCCGAAGTGTCCGCCGCAATGTCGCAGTCACGAAAAAAAAAATCGCTGATCGCTGCCATTACTAGTAAAAAAAATATAAAAAAATGCAATAAATCTATCCCCTATTTTGTAGATGCTATAACTTTTGCGCAAACCGATCCGAACCGAATATACGCTTATTGCGATTTTTTTTTTTTTTTTTACCAAAAAATATGTAGAAGAATACGTATCGGCCTAAACTGAGTAAAAAAATTGTTTTTTTTTTTTTAAAAAAATGGGATATTTATTATAGTAATAAGTAAAAAATATTGTGTTTTTTTTCAAAATTGTCGCTCTTCTTTTGTTTATAGCGCAAAAAATAAAAACCGCAGGGGCGA
>CM053038.1:146710792-146737257 GCA_028564925.1 Lithobates sylvaticus
GGCTTTTCCTGCTGCTGCAATGAGTGAAGTCTACTTGTGAAAGAGTTACTTGATTGCACTGAGACATCCAGTGACTTTAAGGCACCATTAGAGCTACAGCTATGTCCGTTGAACACTGCCGTGTTGCCTTTGTGGTTCTGTAATCCATTAACCTGGTGATCACAGGATTTTTCCTCCAGATCCCAAAGATCAAAATCCTCTTTTCCTTGCTCAAAGTTTTCTTCATCCTCTTCCAATTCATCCACTCCATTAAGTTGATCAGTTTTGATAATTGAATGATTTCTAGAGAGGGGCAACAATGGCAAATTTAAAATGATACAATTTACATATCAGAATTGCAAATTTGTATTACTCTACTGTTAACAACAACGTGAACATGTTCATTATTATATTATAATCTCTTTAAATATCAACTATGCGGTCAGCTAATACACATTGATATTTTTTTTTTTTTTTTTAACCTATGCAACTATATAACAATCAAGTTCAAAATTAATTTAAATAAAATAGCTAATACATGCTATTTATAAAATCAGATAACAGTTTGTAATTTTAAATATTCATATTATTTTACCACATTTAAAATACAAAATCATATTTATCCCCTCCTTTAAACATCAATACATCTCCATATTCTCACATTCAGACATGACACGCGAGGCAAGACAAAACAATATTTGTTGGGCAAGTGAGTGGTGGCAGGTTGGTCTATCACTTCTCACGTATATAAATATCAAATTTGTGAGGCCTAGTGTGCATTAACACGGCCAATACCCCAAAGAGAAGTTTAAACAGATAGACATAAAGAGTATATGCATGTGAAAAAAGATATTTTATTAAGGGCTTTGGGCCCAAAAGTAGATCAATGAATGGGTAAATATACATATAATTGTACAAGGCAGTATATATACATGGTATTCATGTGCGACCATAAACATGTACAGAAATGCATAAATTGCACAACAACTTGCGATAATATCGGGGTCTTTCAGGAAAATGCCGACATGTTTCGGACGGACGTCCTTTTTCAAGGCAATATCTGTTCCTGTGTTTGCTCAATAATACTGTATAAGACAGAGTAGAGTCATTAATATACAACATAATGTATAGATAGGTATAAACCTGTGAATTACACCGCTCAATGGTAATGGTACTCACTTGCAATATATTTGAAGGGCTTGGAGTAAGCCCAATAATCTTGAGGTACAAGAGTATGGTATCAGTATGTCCATGCAGTATACAATGGATCTTGTGCTGTTAAAAGCAAACGGCTGCTACACACTTGAAAGGCTGCAAGATCTCCAAGCCATGCAATGAAGGTTTGCAATGGCTAGTGGTGCCTGGGCCAAAGATGATAAGTAGCTATAAGGTAAAAGGGAGTGGGTAGAGTACTATTAGTATCGCAACAAAAAATGGGTTGGTGCAACATAAGTTGCAAAAAGTAAGATGTTAATGTTACCTGGTACAGGGAGAGTTTGCGGTATGCTGCAGTGTAGCCAAACGCCGGCAGGAAGGTATAATGCCTAATCCCGCCATTGTGGAGGCTAATATAAGGTGTATTGATGAGTGTCAGCTGTGCAAGCCATAGTGAAAGGTAATTGCACTAGACTGTGTGGTGATTGCGGGGCCAGGTGTGGGGATGGTGGCTGAGAGGCCACATTACAATATCCCCAGTGTTGAGATCTCAGATGCGGCGGCGCCGCGCGTCGACACGTCCAAAGGGGCGTGGCCTCGTGCGGCGTCGGAGCGTCACCGACGCGGGTAGACTTACCCCTCCCCGTGTGCTGGAACGCAAGCGGGGGGGGCGCGTAAGATGGAAAGACGTGCGCCTCAATGGGTATTTGTGGCGCATGCGCCGTGTGGAATACGCGCATGCGCACAAGGTCTTACCCGCGCCGGGCAGCCAGTAAATCAAGTGGAAGCAGGGAAGCTGGATGCAGTATTAGATGGGTGTAATATAAGAGAGTATAACACTATGAATACATTACAACTGCATTTGGTATGTTAGACATAGTATTTTCAGCGAGTGAGTCACAATTACCATGGAGATGGATAAGAGGCCCCCTGGTGGACAGAGACAAACACGGCATTTAGAATAGCAGAAACAACAATATTCATATATTTGCAAAAAGTAATAAGAACATATGTGTATATAAGATATATTGGTATCATTGAGTTAGTATAGATGTAGAGACATTGCAAACAATACAGTAAGTAAACATGATGAAACATGGTGTGAACATGTTTGCAAAACATTATGACAGATACATTCTTATTGAAACAGAGCAGGATGACCATGATATAGGTATATAGTTAAACCAGGTGGAGAAGGGGTTCCAGAGGACATAGTACTCGGGGAGCCCATCTCATAACCTGTAGAAATTATAGATCAAGTTCACATACCCCTGATTCAAAGCCCTCAAGATAGGGCTTAAAATTGAATGCCTCGTTGAGGCCAGGGGGGGATGTGGCGTTGAGGTGGAAAATCCATTTGAGCTCACTTTGAAGTAGGGATTTGTTATAGTCGCCCCCTCGATTGGGTGGGGGAATGTGATCAAGTGCTCTGAATGTGATCTGAGGGGTTGAGTCCTGGTGCACTATTGCACAGTGTCGCCCTAGGGGGAGGTCAGGGTCTTTTTGGTTAATACTAAGGATGTGTCGATAGATGCGTTTCCAAAAGGGAAGTTTGGTTTTCCCAACATAAAAACACCCACACTCGCACTCTAGTAGGTAGACAATGCCGACTGAGCGGCAATTGACAAAATGTTGGGGGAAGAAGGGTTGTCCATTGGGTAAGGTGTTGGATCTGTTGGATTTGGATAGGTACTTGCAGTATCTACATTTGCCACAAGGGAATGTCCCCTTTGTTTGTTTTTGTAAATAGCTGACAGGAGTATATTCACTTCTGATTAATTTATCACGAAGGGAAGGGGCTCGTCTATAAGTAAGTAAAGGGTGTGCCGGTACAAATGGAGACAGTGAGTGATCTGTGGTTAAAATGTACCAATGTTTCTCTAAGATCTGCGTGATGGAGGAATGTTGTTCGCAGAAATTAGTAATGATTCGCAGTGGGGTTTGTTTGGCTTGTGGTTTGGAAGGGAAAAGTAGGGAGTTACGTTTTTTTGATTTTGCTTTTTTGTATGCAATTTTCAAAATTTTAGGTGGGTATCCTCGTTCTAACAACCTATTTCGTAGGACCGAGGCCTCATTTTCAAAGGAGGCCTCGGTTGAGCAGTTGCGGCGGGCACGAAGGTATTGGGCATATGGAATAGAATTGAGGAGAGGTTCCGGGTGGAAGCTGGAGGCAGCAAGAATGGTGTTACCTGCAGTAGGTTTGCGGTATAGGTGACTTTGGATATGGCCTTCGGAGTCTTTTATAAGGTTAAGGTCTAAAAAACAAATGGAAGTGGGGCTAGAAGTCATAGTAAATCTCAAATTTAGCTGATTGGCAGTATTCAAATAGGTCAAAAAATCTTGTAGGATTTGGTTGGATCCCTGCCAGACAATGAAGATATCGTCGATATATCGGCGAAAAGTGACAATATGTTTAGTGTACATGTTGGCAGAGGGGTCTGAAAATAGAAGACGTTCCCACTCCCCCAAGTACAGATTGGCGTAGGCCGGTGCGCAACAAGTGCCCATGGCCACGCCCTGTACTTGGAGGTAGTGGGAACCATCAAATGAAAAAAAGTTATTGTTAAGAATAAAATTTAAAGCATTTATGATAAATGTGGAAAGGTCAGAGGAGTATAAGGAGGAAGTAGTGAGTATATGTCGAATGGCAGAGAGTCCTAGGGTATGAGGGATCGAACTGTATAGTGCCTCGACATCGATCGCGACAAGTAAGGTGTCGGGACCAATGGTTAGGGAGGACAAGCTTTGTAAAAGATGAGTGGTGTCTCTTATATATGAGGGAAGTTGGATAACAAGGGGTTGCAGTAGTTTATCAATATAGCGGCTAAGGTTATCTGTAAGAGAGCCTCTTCCGGAAACTATGGGCCTGCCTGGTGGTCTGGGAAGGTTTTTGTGCACCTTAGGGAGTGCATAAAACGTCGCTATACGTGGAAATTTAGTTCTAACATAATCACTGGTGTTTTTGTCTAATACCCCTTGAGTGGTGGCGGAGTCTATGAGTGTGTATAATTGTTGTTGTGCTGAAGAAATGAAAGATATGGAGATCTTTTTGTACCATTCCTTGTTCTGGAGGATATCATGGCACATTTGAGTATAGTGGTCCCTATCCAGTATAACAATGTTTCCGCCTTTATCGGCGGGTTTTATTATTATCGTGGAATTAGTTTTGAGATTTTGAAGGGCAAGGTATTGGTTGTATGAGAAGTTTCTTGCCTTAGATCGGTTGGGATAAATTTTTAAGTTACGGATTTCCCGTGTAACTGCCTGCAAAAATAGTGCAGCTCGGGGGTTGGTGCTGGGGGGTGGGTAGAAACTAGATTTCTTTTTTATGGTAATTTTAGGGGGTGGGTGTGATGGAGTGAGAGGATTGTCCTCAGTGCTGGCTAAGAGAGTGTCAAGATCAAGAGTATCTATTAAGTTGGAATTGTCACTTTCATCCAAGAGTTCGGTTAACTGTTGGAGGGCCGTGGTTTCCGCTGCAGAGTGTAGAAGCGAATCAGAAAAAGGATTGGGTGTGTATATGCTGTGTAATAACAGTTTGCGAATAAACAAATGAATGTCTTTAATGACAGTGAATTTGTCTATGTGAGATACAGGGCAAAAGGTGAGTCCCTTTTCAAGGACAGAAATTTCATGCTTGGTGAGTGAGTGTTTAGAAAGGTTGATGATATTACTAGACACTGGGGTTATCTTGGTGTTCTTTTTGGTTGATAAGTGTTGTTGTGTTGAATTCTTTGTGAAGCTCGCATGAGGTCTAAAAAATCAAAGTGTTGGGAGGATGAAGGTAAAGAGTGTGATCTGGAGGTCTTCGAGGACGAGGAAGCAGCCGACGGATCTCTGGCCGGTGAGTCGTCGGCAGGTCCCTCGGGATCGGAGACCTCGTCACTGGAAAGGTTGGGTGTGCGGCCTCTTTTTGGATTGCGTGGGCCTCGTGTGAGATGGGGTTTGGGTGCAACATGTGAATTGTCTGTGTTGCGATCGGCAGCATATTTGGGAGGTGTAGGTTTAGAGGCGAAGCGTGCTGGAGCTGGTGGGCGTGCAGCACGGTTGGCCTCGTTCCATTTGTAGGCTCTTTCCTCTTGGAAAGCTTTTTTGTCGCGGAAGAATTTTTTGTCCTTCTGCGTCAAAGTGTCATGATTAAATTTATCAAAACGTTTTTTGAGTTGGAGATCAAGTGTTTTATATAGTGGATGATCTAGGAATTGTGCTAGCTGAGTATTTAGTGATGCTAATTTGGCATCAAGGACGGACATCTGTGTCTCATATTGTTGTATCAAAAGTTTCATCAAATCAATGGAACATTGTTTGAGGACACCCTCCCAGGCCTGCTTGAAGTCTGGGGGGATGTCCTGAAATGTGGGAAAAATTTGGACCCTGAGTCCGAAGGGGTTAATACTGTGGGCAATGTAGTCCTTGAAGGACTTGATGTGCCAGAAAAGGGAAGCTTTTTTCTGGACAGTATGTGTAAGGTTAAGGAAAACAAATCGTAATTGGGATTCAATGAATTCATTAGATTGAAATTGCTGTAAAGTGCTAGTCATGCGGGTCTCCCAATCCTCCCCAAGGAAGATTGCCATGATGGTTAGGGGGATACTATGAGGGTGATAATCACAAAACCAGGTTAAAGGTAATAGTGGTCATAGAGTACAGGACAAAAGTCAAAAACTCGTATTTACGTCAGGTCACATATATAGACATGAATATGAAATGAGGTAAGGAGTGCCAGCAGTCACTTGCTCAGGTAGGGGTTTTATTTATGGCTTGACCATAAGCAAATCAAAATACAATATTTGTTGGGCAAGTGAGTGGTGGCAGGTTGGTCTATCACTTCTCACGTATATAAATATCAAATTTGTGAGGCCTAGTGTGCATTAACACGGCCAATACCCCAAAGAGAAGTTTAAACAGATAGACATAAAGAGTATATGCATGTGAAAAAAGATATTTTATTAAGGGCTTTGGGCCCAAAAGTAGATCAATGAATGGGTAAATATACATATAATTGTACAAGGCAGTATATATACATGGTATTCATGTGCGACCATAAACATGTACAGAAATGCATAAATTGCACAACAACTTGCGATAATATCGGGGTCTTTCAGGAAAATGCCGACATGTTTCGGACGGACGTCCTTTTTCAAGGCAATATCTGTTCCTGTGTTTGCTCAATAATACTGTATAAGACAGAGTAGAGTCATTAATATACAACATAATGTATAGATAGGTATAAACCTGTGAATTACACCGCTCAATGGTAATGGTACTCACTTGCAATATATTTGAAGGGCTTGGAGTAAGCCCAATAATCTTGAGGTACAAGAGTATGGTATCAGTATGTCCATGCAGTATACAATGGATCTTGTGCTGTTAAAAGCAAACGGCTGCTACACATTTGAAAGGCTGCAAGATCTCCAAGCCATGCAATGAAGGTTTGCAATGGCTAGTGGTGCCTGGGCCAAAGATGATAAGTAGCTATAAGGTAAAAGGGAGTGGGTAGAGTACTATTAGTATCGCAACAAAAAATGGGTTGGTGCAACATAAGTTGCAAAAAGTAAGATGTTAATGTTACCTGGTACAGGGAGAGTTTGCGGTATGCTGCAGTGTAGCCAAACGCCGGCAGGAAGGTATAATGCCTAATCCCGCCATTGTGGAGGCTAATATAAGGTGTATTGATGAGTGTCAGCTGTGCAAGCCATAGTGAAAGGTAATTGCACTAGACTGTGTGGTGATTGCGGGGCCAGGTGTGGGGATGGTGGCTGAGAGGCCACATTACAATATCCCCAGTGTTGAGATCTCAGATGCGGCGGCGCCGCGCGTCGACACGTCCAAAGGGGCGTGGCCTCGTGCGGCGTCGGAGCGTCACCGACGCGGGTAGACTTACCCCTCCCCGTGTGCTGGAACGCAAGCGGGGGGGGCGCGTAAGATGGAAAGACGTGCGCCTCAATGGGTATTTGTGGCGCATGCGCCGTGTGGAATACGCGCATGCGCACAAGGTCTTACCCGCGCCGGGCAGCCAGTAAATCAAGTGGAAGCAGGGAAGCTGGATGCAGTATTAGATGGGTGTAATATAAGAGAGTATAACACTATGAATACATTACAACTGCATTTGGTATGTTAGACATAGTATTTTCAGCGAGTGAGTCACAATTACCATGGAGATGGATAAGAGGCCCCCTGGTGGACAGAGACAAACACGGCATTTAGAATAGCAGAAACAACAATATTCATATATTTGCAAAAAGTAATAAGAACATATGTGTATATAAGATATATTGGTATCATTGAGTTAGTATAGATGTAGAGACATTGCAAACAATACAGTAAGTAAACATGATGAAACATGGTGTGAACATGTTTGCAAAACATTATGACAGATACATTCTTATTGAAACAGAGCAGGATGACCATGATATAGGTATATAGTTAAACCAGGTGGAGAAGGGGTTCCAGAGGACATAGTACTCGGGGAGCCCATCTCATAACCTGTAGAAATTATAGATCAAGTTCACATACCCCTGATTCAAAGCCCTCAAGATAGGGCTTAAAATTGAATGCCTCGTTGAGGCCAGGGGGGGATGTGGCGTTGAGGTGGAAAATCCATTTGAGCTCACTTTGAAGTAGGGATTTGTTATAGTCGCCCCCTCGATTGGGTGGGGGAATGTGATCAAGTGCTCTGAATGTGATCTGAGGGGTTGAGTCCTGGTGCACTATTGCACAGTGTCGCCCTAGGGGGAGGTCAGGGTCTTTTTGGTTAATACTAAGGATGTGTCGATAGATGCGTTTCCAAAAGGGAAGTTTGGTTTTCCCAACATAAAAACACCCACACTCGCACTCTAGTAGGTAGACAATGCCGACTGAGCGGCAATTGACAAAATGTTGGGGGAAGAAGGGTTGTCCATTGGGTAAGGTGTTGGATCTGTTGGATTTGGATAGGTACTTGCAGTATCTACATTTGCCACAAGGGAATGTCCCCTTTGTTTGTTTTTGTAAATAGCTGACAGGAGTATATTCACTTCTGATTAATTTATCACGAAGGGAAGGGGCTCGTCTATAAGTAAGTAAAGGGTGTGCCGGTACAAATGGAGACAGTGAGTGATCTGTGGTTAAAATGTACCAATGTTTCTCTAAGATCTGCGTGATGGAGGAATGTTGTTCGCAGAAATTAGTAATGATTCGCAGTGGGGTTTGTTTGGCTTGTGGTTTGGAAGGGAAAAGTAGGGAGTTACGTTTTTTTGATTTTGCTTTTTTGTATGCAATTTTCAAAATTTTAGGTGGGTATCCTCGTTCTAACAACCTATTTCGTAGGACCGAGGCCTCATTTTCAAAGGAGGCCTCGGTTGAGCAGTTGCGGCGGGCACGAAGGTATTGGGCATATGGAATAGAATTGAGGAGAGGTTCCGGGTGGAAGCTGGAGGCAGCAAGAATGGTGTTACCTGCAGTAGGTTTGCGGTATAGGTGACTTTGGATATGGCCTTCGGAGTCTTTTATAAGGTTAAGGTCTAAAAAACAAATGGAAGTGGGGCTAGAAGTCATAGTAAATCTCAAATTTAGCTGATTGGCAGTATTCAAATAGGTCAAAAAATCTTGTAGGATTTGGTTGGATCCCTGCCAGACAATGAAGATATCGTCGATATATCGGCGAAAAGTGACAATATGTTTAGTGTACATGTTGGCAGAGGGGTCTGAAAATAGAAGACGTTCCCACTCCCCCAAGTACAGATTGGCGTAGGCCGGTGCGCAACAAGTGCCCATGGCCACGCCCTGTACTTGGAGGTAGTGGGAACCATCAAATGAAAAAAAGTTATTGTTAAGAATAAAATTTAAAGCATTTATGATAAATGTGGAAAGGTCAGAGGAGTATAAGGAGGAAGTAGTGAGTATATGTCGAATGGCAGAGAGTCCTAGGGTATGAGGGATCGAACTGTATAGTGCCTCGACATCGATCGCGACAAGTAAGGTGTCGGGACCAATGGTTAGGGAGGACAAGCTTTGTAAAAGATGAGTGGTGTCTCTTATATATGAGGGAAGTTGGATAACAAGGGGTTGCAGTAGTTTATCAATATAGCGGCTAAGGTTATCTGTAAGAGAGCCTCTTCCGGAAACTATGGGCCTGCCTGGTGGTCTGGGAAGGTTTTTGTGCACCTTAGGGAGTGCATAAAACGTCGCTATACGTGGAAATTTAGTTCTAACATAATCACTGGTGTTTTTGTCTAATACCCCTTGAGTGGTGGCGGAGTCTATGAGTGTGTATAATTGTTGTTGTGCTGAAGAAATGAAAGATATGGAGATCTTTTTGTACCATTCCTTGTTCTGGAGGATATCATGGCACATTTGAGTATAGTGGTCCCTATCCAGTATAACAATGTTTCCGCCTTTATCGGCGGGTTTTATTATTATCGTGGAATTAGTTTTGAGATTTTGAAGGGCAAGGTATTGGTTGTATGAGAAGTTTCTTGCCTTAGATCGGTTGGGATAAATTTTTAAGTTACGGATTTCCCGTGTAACTGCCTGCAAAAATAGTGCAGCTCGGGGGTTGGTGCTGGGGGGTGGGTAGAAACTAGATTTCTTTTTTATGGTAATTTTAGGGGGTGGGTGTGATGGAGTGAGAGGATTGTCCTCAGTGCTGGCTAAGAGAGTGTCAAGATCAAGAGTATCTATTAAGTTGGAATTGTCACTTTCATCCAAGAGTTCGGTTAACTGTTGGAGGGCCGTGGTTTCCGCTGCAGAGTGTAGAAGCGAATCAGAAAAAGGATTGGGTGTGTATATGCTGTGTAATAACAGTTTGCGAATAAACAAATGAATGTCTTTAATGACAGTGAATTTGTCTATGTGAGATACAGGGCAAAAGGTGAGTCCCTTTTCAAGGACAGAAATTTCATGCTTGGTGAGTGAGTGTTTAGAAAGGTTGATGATATTACTAGACACTGGGGTTATCTTGGTGTTCTTTTTGGTTGATAAGTGTTGTTGTGTTGAATTCTTTGTGAAGCTCGCATGAGGTCTAAAAAATCAAAGTGTTGGGAGGATGAAGGTAAAGAGTGTGATCTGGAGGTCTTCGAGGACGAGGAAGCAGCCGACGGATCTCTGGCCGGTGAGTCGTCGGCAGGTCCCTCGGGATCGGAGACCTCGTCACTGGAAAGGTTGGGTGTGCGGCCTCTTTTTGGATTGCGTGGGCCTCGTGTGAGATGGGGTTTGGGTGCAACATGTGAATTGTCTGTGTTGCGATCGGCAGCATATTTGGGAGGTGTAGGTTTAGAGGCGAAGCGTGCTGGAGCTGGTGGGCGTGCAGCACGGTTGGCCTCGTTCCATTTGTAGGCTCTTTCCTCTTGGAAAGCTTTTTTGTCGCGGAAGAATTTTTTGTCCTTCTGCGTCAAAGTGTCATGATTAAATTTATCAAAACGTTTTTTGAGTTGGAGATCAAGTGTTTTATATAGTGGATGATCTAGGAATTGTGCTAGCTGAGTATTTAGTGATGCTAATTTGGCATCAAGGACGGACATCTGTGTCTCATATTGTTGTATCAAAAGTTTCATCAAATCAATGGAACATTGTTTGAGGACACCCTCCCAGGCCTGCTTGAAGTCTGGGGGGATGTCCTGAAATGTGGGAAAAATTTGGACCCTGAGTCCGAAGGGGTTAATACTGTGGGCAATGTAGTCCTTGAAGGACTTGATGTGCCAGAAAAGGGAAGCTTTTTTCTGGACAGTATGTGTAAGGTTAAGGAAAACAAATCGTAATTGGGATTCAATGAATTCATTAGATTGAAATTGCTGTAAAGTGCTAGTCATGCGGGTCTCCCAATCCTCCCCAAGGAAGATTGCCATGATGGTTAGGGGGATACTATGAGGGTGATAATCACAAAACCAGGTTAAAGGTAATAGTGGTCATAGAGTACAGGACAAAAGTCAAAAACTCGTATTTACGTCAGGTCACATATATAGACATGAATATGAAATGAGGTAAGGAGTGCCAGCAGTCACTTGCTCAGGTAGGGGTTTTATTTATGGCTTGACCATAAGCAAATCAAAATACAATATTTGTTGGGCAAGTGAGTGGTGGCAGGTTGGTCTATCACTTCTCACGTATATAAATATCAAATTTGTGAGGCCTAGTGTGCATTAACACGGCCAATACCCCAAAGAGAAGTTTAAACAGATAGACATAAAGAGTATATGCATGTGAAAAAAGATATTTTATTAAGGGCTTTGGGCCCAAAAGTAGATCAATGAATGGGTAAATAAACATATAATTGTACAAGGCAGTATATATACATGGTATTCATGTGCGACCATAAACATGTACAGAAATGCATAAATTGCACAACAACTTGCGATAATATCGGGGTCTTTCAGGAAAATGCCGACATGTTTCGGACGGACGTCCTTTTTCAAGGCAATATCTGTTCCTGTGTTTGCTCAATAATACTGTATAAGACAGAGTAGAGTCATTAATATACAACATAATGTATAGATAGGTATAAACCTGTGAATTACACCGCTCAATGGTAATGGTACTCACTTGCAATATATTTGAAGGGCTTGGAGTAAGCCCAATAATCTTAAGGTACAAGAGTATGGTATCAGTATGTCCATGCAGTATACAATGGATCTTGTGCTGTTAAAAGCAAACGGCTGCTACACATTTGAAAGGCTGCAAGATCTCCAAGCCATGCAATGAAGGTTTGCAATGGCTAGTGGTGCCTGGGCCAAAGATGATAAGTAGCTATAAGGTAAAAGGGAGTGGGTAGAGTACTATTAGTATCGCAACAAAAAATGGGTTGGTGCAACATAAGTTGCAAAAAGTAAGATGTTAATGTTACCTGGTACAGGGAGAGTTTGCGGTATGCTGCAGTGTAGCCAAACGCCGGCAGGAAGGTATAATGCCTAATCCCGCCATTGTGGAGGCTAATATAAGGTGTATTGATGAGTGTCAGCTGTGCAAGCCATAGTGAAAGGTAATTGCACTAGACTGTGTGGTGATTGCGGGGCCAGGTGTGGGGATGGTGGCTGAGAGGCCACATTACAATATCCCCAGTGTTGAGATCTCAGATGCGGCGGCGCCGCGCGTCGACACGTCCAAAGGGGCGTGGCCTCGTGCGGCGTCGGAGCGTCACCGACGCGGGTAGACTTACCCCTCCCCGTGTGCTGGAACGCAAGCGGGGGGGGCGCGTAAGATGGAAAGACGTGCGCCTCAATGGGTATTTGTGGCGCATGCGCCGTGTGGAATACGCGCATGCGCACAAGGTCTTACCCGCGCCGGGCAGCCAGTAAATCAAGTGGAAGCAGGGAAGCTGGATGCAGTATTAGATGGGTGTAATATAAGAGAGTATAACACTATGAATACATTACAACTGCATTTGGTATGTTAGACATAGTATTTTCTTACTTTTTGCAACTTATGCCTCGTTGCACCAACCCATTTTTTGTTGCGATACTAATAGTACTCTACCCACTCCCTTTTACCTTATAGCTACTTATCATCTTTGGCCCAGGCACCACTAGCCATTGAAGTAGGGATTTGTTATAGTCCCCCCCTTCATTGCATGGCTTGGAGATCTTGCAGCCTTTCAAGTGTGTAGCAGCCGTTTGCTTTTAACAGCACAAGATCCATTGTATACTGCATGGACATACTGATACCATACTCTTGTACCTCAAGATTATTGGGCTTACTCCAAGCCCTTCAAATATATTGCAAGTGAGTACCATTACCATTGAGCGGTGTAATTCACAGGTTTATACCTATCTATACATTATGTTGTATATTAATGACTCTACTCTGTCTTATACAGTATTATTGAGCAAACACAGGAACAGATATTGCCTTGAAAAAGGACGTCCGTCCGAAACATGTCGGCATTTTCCTGAAAGACCCCGATATTATCGCAAGTTGTTGTGCAATTTATGCATTTCTGTACATGTTTATGGTCGCACATGAATACCATGTATATATACTGCCTTGTACAATTATATGTATATTTACCCATTCATTGATCTACTTTTGGGCCCAAAGCCCTTAATAAAATATCTTTTTTCACATGCATATACTCTTTATGTCTATCTGTTTAAACTTCTCTTTGGGGTATTGGCCGTGTTAATGCACACTAGGCCTCACAAATTTGATATTTATATACGTGAGAAGTGATAGACCAACCTGCCACCACTCACTTGCCCAACAAATATTGTATTTTGATTTGCTTATGGTCAAGCCATAAATAAAACCCCTACCTGAGCAAGTGACTGCTGGCACTCCTTACCTCATTTCATATTCATGTCTATATATGTGACCTGACGTAAATACGAGTTTTTGACTTTTGTCCTGTACTCTATGACCACTATTACCTTTAACCTGGTTTTGTGATTATCACCCTCATAGTATCCCCCTAACCATCATGGCAATCTTCCTTGGGGAGGATTGGGAGACCCGCATGACTAGCACTTTACAGCAATTTCAATCTAATGAATTCATTGAATCCCAATTACGATTTGTTTTCCTTAACCTTACACATACTGTCCAGAAAAAAGCTTCCCTTTTCTGGCACATCAAGTCCTTCAAGGACTACATTGCCCACAGTATTAACCCCTTCGGACTCAGGGTCCAAATTTTTCCCACATTTCAGGACATCCCCCCAGACTTCAAGCAGGCCTGGGAGGGTGTCCTCAAACAATGTTCCATTGATTTGATGAAACTTTTGATACAACAATATGAGACACAGATGTCCGTCCTTGATGCCAAATTAGCATCACTAAATACTCAGCTTGCACAATTCCTAGATCATCCACTATATAAAACACTTGATCTCCAACTCAAAAAACGTTTTGATAAATTTAATCATGACACTTTGACGCAGAAGGACAAAAAATTCTTCCGCGACAAAAAAGCTTTCCAAGAGGAAAGAGCCTACAAATGGAACGAGGCCAACCGTGCTGCACGCCCACCAGCTCCAGCACGCTTCGCCTCTAAACCTACACCTCCCAAATATGCTGCCGATCGCAACACAGACAATTCACATGTTGCACCCAAACCCCATCTCACACGAGGCCCACGCAATCCAAAAAGAGGCCGCACACCCAACCTTTCCAGTGACGAGGTCTCCGATCCCGAGGGACCTGCCGACGACTCACCGGCCAGAGATCCGTCGGCTGCTTCCTCGTCCTCGAAGACCTCCAGATCACACTCTTTACCTTCATCCTCCCAACACTTTGATTTTTTAGACCTCATGCGAGCTTCACAAAGAATTCAACACAACAACACTTATCAACCAAAAAGAACACCAAGATAACCCCAGTGTCTAGTAATATCATCAACCTTTCTAAACACTCACTCACCAAGCATGAAATTTCTGTCCTTGAAAAGGGACTCACCTTTTGCCCTGTATCTCACATAGACAAATTCACTGTCATTAAAGACATTCATTTGTTTATTCGCAAACTGTTATTACACAGCATATACACACCCAATCCTTTTTCTGATTCGCTTCTACACTCTGCAGCGGAAATCACGGCCCTCCAACAGTTAACCGAACTCTTGGATGAAAGTGACAATTCCAACTTAATAGATACTCTTGATCTTGACACTCTCTTAGCCAGCACTGAGGACAATCCTCTCACTCCATCACACCCACCCCCTAAAATTACCATAAAAAAGAAATCTAGTTTCTACCCACCCCCCAGCACCAACCCCCGAGCTGCACTATTTTTGCAGGCAGTTACACGGGAAATCCGTAACTTAAAAATTTATCCCAACCGATCTAAGGCAAGAAACTTCTCATACAACCAATACCTTGCCCTTCAAAATCTCAAAACTAATTCCACGATAATAATAAAACCCGCCGATAAAGGCGGAAACATTGTTATACTGGATAGGGACCACTATACTCAAATGTGCCATGATATCCTCCAGAACAAGGAATGGTACAAAAAGATCTCCATATCTTTCATTTCTTCAGCACAACAACAATTATACACACTCATAGACTCCGCCACCACTCAAGGGGTATTAGACAAAAACACCAGTGATTATGTTAGAACTAAATTTCCACGTATAGCGACGTTTTATGCACTCCCTAAGGTGCACAAAAACCTTCCCAGACCACCAGGCAGGCCCATAGTTTCCGGAAGAGGCTCTCTTACAGATAACCTTAGCCGCTATATTGATAAACTACTGCAACCCCTTGTTATCCAACTTCCCTCATATATAAGAGACACCACTCATCTTTTACAAAGCTTGTCCTCCCTAACCATTGGTCCCGACACCTTACTTGTCGCGATCGATGTCGAGGCACTATACAGTTCGATCCCTCATACCCTAGGACTCTCTGCCATTCGACATATACTCACTACTTCCTCCTTATACTCCATTCTTGCCAAACAAACCCCCCAATTACCTGCGAATCATTACTAATTTCTGCGAACAACATTCCTCAAAAAAGGCATCACGCAGATCCAAAACCTAGAGAAACAAACCCCACCTGGTCAATTACTTTTCCTGCGAACCATTCCTCCATCACGATCACTCACTGTCTCCATTTGTACCGGCACACCCTTTACTTTACTTATAGACGAGCCCCTTCCCTTCGTGATAAATTAATCAGAAGTGAATATACTCCTGTCAGCTATTTACAAAAAACAAACAAAGGGGACATTCCCTTGTGGCAAATGTAGATACTGCAAGTACCTATCCAAATCCAACAGATCCAACACCTTACCCAATGGACAACCCTTCTTCCCCCAACATTTTGTCAATTGCCGCTCAGTCGGCATTGTCTACCTACTAGAGTGCGAGTGTGGGTGTTTTTATGTTGGAAACCAAACTTCCCTTTGGAATAACATCACTTAGTATTTTTCACAATTTGTACCTGACCTGCCACCTAGGGCGAACTGTGCTTGTGTGCACTGGTAGAATACAATCTGTGCTATGGGCAGTGCTCTGGAGGAATGGCCACCCCCCTCCCAATACTTGCGTGGGGGGCGTACTTGTTCTTTTGACCGTAGGCTTAGGGTGAGGATTTTGGCGTGGTGACTAAGCTTCGCATATTGAAACAAGGGGACAGATTAGTGGCTGGCATGGGTTTGAACAGTGAGGGTGGGGGGGTTGATGGTGAGGTGGGGTGGGGTGGTGTGGAGTGGTTGAGTGGTGGGGGTGGAGTGATGTGGGGTGTGGTGAGGCGAGGTTGTGGGGGGTTGGGGTCAGGGGGGGTGTGGTTAGGGGGTGGGTTTGGTGGGGGTGGTTGGGGTGGTTTGGGATGTGGTGTTGGGTGGGGTTGGGTTGGTGGGGGTGTGGCGGGGGGTGGGTGGGTGTGGTGGGGGTGGGTGGGTGGGTTTGGGTGTGGTGTTCGGTGTGGGGGGTGGGGGTGCTGGGTGGGGGGGGTGGGTGTTGGTTTGGGGGGGGTTGTGGGTGGGGTTGGTGTGGTGGGGGGGGGGGTTGGTGGGTTCGGTGAGTGGTTGTGGGGTGGGTGGGGTGGTTGTTTAGGGATGGGTTTTTCGTGGGTGGGGGGGGGGGTTTTCAAGATATTTGCGTTATTTTGTGTATGTATATATTTATTAATTTTATTATTTTTTTTATTTTTATTGATGTATTTTTTATTTATTTTTTTTATTTTTTTTTTTATTATGTTTTATTTGTTTTTATTTTTTTTTTTGTATTGTTATTATTTATTATTTATTTTTTATTAATATTTTTATTTTTTTTTAATTTATTATTTTAATTTGTTTTTTTTTATAGTTATTTTGATGTTGGTTTTTTTTTATTATTTATTATTTTACGTTTATTTTATGTTTGTTATTGGTTTAACCTTATGTTTTTATTTATAATTTTTTTATTATTTTTTATTTTTTATTATTTTTTAAAGAACCTTTCTTTATTTATGCTGATATGTGTTTTTATTTTTGTGTATATTGTTACTGATCACATTATTTTTTTAATTATTCGAGGGGCGACTATTTTACAAATCCTATCTTTTATTTTTATTTAGTGAGTATTTTATTTTTATGGATTTAATCCATTATCATTACGCCATTACATCCCCCCCTAGCCTCACGATGTGTCTATTATTATATTTTATAGCCCTATATAATATGTAGTTTTAGAGCTTATATTTTATTTTTATTAGTTTATTTATTTATATTTTTACTGTTACTTCTCGTATCTATTATATATGTATGTTTACAGGTCTTTTTTATAGTATGTTTATATGTTTATGTGAGCTCCCGATGTTATATTCTACTGTTTTTTATTTATATGTGAACTTGTTTATTATTTTCTAAGGTTTATGAGATGGGCTCCCCGAGTACTATGTCCTCTGGAACCCCTTCTCCACCTGTTTTAACTATATACCTATATCCATGGTCATACTGCTCGGTTTTTCAATTAAGAATGTATCTGTCATAATGGTTTTGCAAACATGTTCACACCATTGTTTCAATTCATGCTGTACATTACTGTTATTGTTTGCAATGTCTCTACAAATCTATACTAACTCAATGATATCAAATATATCTTATATTACACATTATGTTCTTATTACTTTTTTGGCAAATATATGAATATTGTTGGTTTCTGCTATTCTAAATGCCGTGTTTTGGTCTCTGTTCCTCCAGGGGGCCTCTTATCCATCTCCATGGTAATTGTGACCTTCACTCGCTGAAAATACTATGTCTTAACTATACCAAATGCAAGTTGTAATGTATTCATAGTGATATACCTCTCTTATATTCACACATCTATTACTGCATCCTGCTTCCCTTGCTTCCACTTGATTTACTGGCTGCACGTCGCGAGTAAGACCTTGTGCGCTTTTGCGCGTATTCCACACGGCGCATGCGCCCACAATATAAAAAAATATACATTGAGGCGCACGTCTTTCCATTCTTACGCGCCCCCCCCGCTTGCGTTTCCAAGCACACGGGGAGGGGTAAGTCTAACCCGCGTCGGTGACGCTTCGCGATACGCCGCACGAGGCCACGCCCTTCCCTTTGGACGTGTCGACGCGCGGCCGCCGCCGCATCTGAGATCTCAACAACTGGGGATATTGTAATGTGGCCTCTCAGCCACCAATCCCCACCACCTGGCCCAGCAATCACCACACAGTCTAGTGTCAATTACCTTTCACTATGCGCTTGCACAGCTGACACTCATCAATAACACTTAAATTTTAGCCTACTACAATGGCGGGATCTAGCATTATTACATTCATGCCGGCGTTTGGCTACACATGCAGCATCATACCGCCAAATCTCTCCTGTACCAGGTAACATTAACATCTTAACTTTTTGACAAAACTTATCGTTGCACCAACCCATTTTTTTGTTGCGATACTAATAGTACTATACCCACTCCCTTTTACCTTATAGGCTACTGATTCATCTTTGGCCCAGGCCACCACATAGCCATTGCAAACCTTCATTGCATGGCTTGGAGATCTTGGCAAGCCTTTTCAAGTGTGTAGCAGCCGTATGCTTTTTAACAGCAACAGATCCATTGTATTACTGCATGGAGACTAACTGATACCCATACTCTTGCTTTTATTATTACTCTCCAATAATACCCTCTACCTCAAGATTATGGGCTTTACTCCAAGCCATTCAAATATATTGCAAGTGAGTTACCATTACCCATTGGGCGGTGTTAATTCACAGGTTTATACCTATCTATACATTATGTTGGTATATTAATGTACTCTTTACTCTGTCTTATACAGTAGTATTGAGCAAACACACAGGAACTGATATTGCATTGAAAAAGGGACGTCTCCGTCCGATACATGTCGGCATTGTCCTGAAAAGGAACCCCGATATTACTCGCAACGTTGTTGTGCAATATTATGCATTTCTGTACATGTTTATGGTCGCACATGAATACCATGTATATATACTGCCTTGTACAATTATATGTATATTTACCCATTCATTGATCTACTTTTGGGCCCAAAGCCCTTAATAAATTATCTTTTTTCACATGCATATACTCTTTATGTCTATCTGTTTAAACTTCTCTTTGGGGTATTGGCCGTGTTAATGCACACTAGGCCTCACAAATTTGATATGCTTTTAACATATGACACCTTAAAAAAAAATTCTCATCTCTCGGTCTCCACTCAATTACTCTCTCTGCGCCCCCCCCCCTTGATACACAACATACCCCCTCTCTATGACTACCATATCAAGCCTGCCGGGTTTTTCCCAAATCATCAGTGTCGTTGGCTATAGCCAGCAACACTGATCATTGTAATCTGCCAGCGGGGGAAAAAACAATGGCTCAGTGGGAGGGATTCCCTCATCCACATTAAATGCATGGATGGGGGAATCAAAAACTACCCCCCCCCCACTGATACCAACAATGGGGCACTACACCCCCCCCCCCCACTGATACCAGAAATGGGGAACTACCTCCCCCCACTGATACCAGCAATGTGGCACAACCCCCCCCCCCCCATGATACCAACAATGGGGCACTAACGTCCCCCCCCCCCACTGATACCAGCAGTGGGGAACTATTCCTCCCAATGACACCAACGATGGGGCACTATTCCTCCAATACCAAAAATATGGCACTATTCCCACTCCTACTGATTAGAGGTGCTATGTCTTTTCTTTTTTAATCCCAATGGGCACAGCATGGTCAGAAGCATTGTTTACTCCCACGGACTCTGGGCATTTGCTACTCTCGGGGGACCACAGTCCGGCCCCCACAATGTCTGAAGGACAATAATCTGGCCCTTTGTTTAGAAAGTTTGGAGACCCCTGCTTTAGCTGAATCCAACAAATGTGGTAGTATTGAACTCCTGTATTTCACTCTTTAGCTGAGTTCCAACACACAGTTGTTGAAATTACTCACACTTTAAGGTCGAAATCTTGTGTTACATTTCTTCACCCGGAGGAGTGGGAATTCTCTGTCTTGCATTTGAATGTGAAGTCCAGGCCTTTCTGAAGACTAGACTGCTTTGTGTAAAGCTGGTAGGGTACATAGGAAAGGAGGCGACCAGCTTTTATGCTGGAAAAAAAAAAAAAGGAGTATGAAACAATATCACTGTTTTTCTAAATAATTGGCAACAAAGATTAATGTATAATAGACAAATTTCTAAGTCTGTGCAAATGGTTTTCAATACATGCTTTATACATCACAATTATATCCATACATAACATTAGTTAAATCATCTGACTCCTATTAGGTTATGAACTTTCCATAAATAGGGGACATAGAACTCTGCATTCATATCAAGCAGCTATTTCTCTATCATCTATTGAAAGACAAAGGTTGGTGATAATAAGCAGTACAAGTTTATACTGCCACCCACAGGATAAACACACACTAGGAACATAGAAATGAAGGCCACTTAGAAAAATTAATGGACCCCCCCTACAGTCTAGAAAAAAGGATATCAAAGACATATAAAATACTGTTTTGCGAGACGGAGCACGAATACCCATCTTACTTAGAAATTTTGGGAAAGAGATTGGTCCTTTAAGTAGCGATGAACATAGAAACAAGATCATAAGCCTTGTCTTCTCTGTAGCAAAAGATATACAAACAGTGGAAATGTCTTACAAGCTCCTATCAAGGTGGTATGTAACTCCACAAGGAGCAAATGCCTACAGCGGAGACAATTCTCCAAAATTGTTGGCGAGGTTGTGCTGCAGTGGGGTCCTTCTCACACTTGTGGTGGGAGTGCCCCAAAAATACTGGGAGCAAATAATAGAAGTTATTTTTAATATAACAGGAGTTAGGATCAAGAAACACCCATGGGCGTGCCTATTTCACGATACAGAGAAGGGAGGGAGACATTATGGGAGTAGTTTAATCCCCTATCTATTAAACTCAGCGAAAGCTTTAATTCCTTGTTTATGGAAATCTCAGGAGATACCCTCTATGAAAGAGTGGATAGAGAGGGTCGAGAGGACAAGAACTATAGAAGAGTCGATACACAAGTTAGATGATCTAGAAGGGAAACATCAGAGGACATGGCAACAATGGATGGAGTTCAGGAAAACGGAGAGATATTTAAAGATAACGGAAGGCAGTGCTGGTGGAAATGGGAAGGAAGTGAGCGAGACGGGGTAGGAATTTTTTTTTTCTTTTTTTGTGGGGGGGGCGGGGTGGGGGGGGCTGGAAGAGGGAGGGGTGGGAAAATTTAAATGAAACATATGTAAATGTGTTAGTTACGACTGTAAATGATGAAATGTTTGGAGAAAATAAGAAAATGAAAATAAAAGAATATAAAAAAAAGAAAAAAGAAATGAAGGCCAGCCTCCTTGAAGCTATAACCTTAACCACTTCACAGCTTGCATTTCTATGAAAAGCATCTCTACAGCCTTTGCTACACTAATAGAGAATCTTGTCAAGTGGACACACACTTATTTCTACAATGCTGCTTGCAGGGACTATTGCTTTAGGCTCCCTTCACATCTTGGCGTATCTGGCGATAATCACAGTATAATCGCGCAAACAGAATCGTGGGACGCCTGTTTCACAAAAGCTCTTGCAACACTGAGCCGCGTTTGGGGTGCTATTGAAAATGACAGGGAATGCATGGGCGTCCCGCAATTTGCCGCTATTTTGAATTGCGGGCAGAATCGCAGCGCTTCTGCCCACAATTGGGAACGCAGAGATGTGAACAGAGCCTTATTATTAATAAAAACTTTACTTTATATTAAGGTAGCTACTCAAAGTGCTTTGCAAAGAAAACCACAAGAGATACACAAGATAAAACAAAGGAAAAAAGGGGACAATTATGTGAAAGCTTGTCTAAAGAAATACATTTTTAGAATTAATTTGAATGAGTTTAGAGAAGATGAATCTCTGATGTTCATTGGAAGTGAATTCCAGAGTTTTGTAGCATACAAGGAAAAGGCTCTCCCATCGAGTGTAGGTGAGTAGAGGTGACACACAGAAAACCGGAGGTTACAAGTGGGGGAATAATTTGATAAAAGTTCAGATAGATAATGGGGTGCCAAGCCATGAAGGAGCCTTATAGGAGAGCATGCGAAACCTGACATGTAGCCAGTGCAAGGACTCCAGTAAGGGGTAATGTGTGTGTGAATGAACTACAAGCTCCCACTTCCTTTGTGGCTGTCGACTTGTAGTTCACAATGAACTACCATGGCACTGTGCAGTGCCACTGTAATTATTATACAGGATTTATATAGCACCAACTGTCTGCAGAGAGGGGTAGCAGATGCTGAGCGGTTTGTAAGGTGGATGAGTCTGGCAGCAGCATTCACGATGGACTGAAGGAGGATAGCCTATTAAAGAAGGTAAGCCAATGGGGAGAGAGTTGCAGTAGTCGAGGCAAGAGAGAACCAGGGAGTGAATCAGGAGCTTTGTGGTTTCATTGGTTAGGAAGGGACATATTTTGGAGATGTTGCGGAGGTTGAGGCGGCAAGCTTTGGAAAGTGATTGGATGTGGGGCCACAAGGAGAGATCAGAGTCCAGGATAACATCTGGCACCCTGGCATGTGGGGATGGGTGGATGCAGGGGGTAGGGATCTTAAATATACACACAGCATCTACAGCTCTGAGCCCTGATTGGAGGGAAGGAACACACCCCCTTTACACATTTCAGAGAACAAGCACAGCTGTGGATAGCAAACCAAGTGCATAACATTTATCAACATTAAACCTCATTTGCCACATATTTGCCCACAGTGCATTCGATTAAAGAAATTAAAACTGAAATACCTATCTGTAATCCACTCAGGACGTACAACCTTCTCATCTTTCAGCTCCTTTATTTTGCTGTTGGGGAGATTTGTGGCAATAATGTGTGTTGTTTTAGAGCGGGAATAATAAATATGAAATTGACCTCCATGCAGCATCATTAGATGGCGCAGCTGGTCTGCAGTAGGATCTGAAACAAGAAAAAGAAACAAAATTAGTTTTGCCTTTCAACAATGGTCTCTTAAAAAAAGAAGTATGGACAAAGCTTTTTTGGCCATACTTCTCTTCTGGGTCACATGAGTGCACTTTTTATTCTCCAGTTACCCAGAATAAGCTGACAGGCTGTTGGCTGATGTCAGAGAGACACTCAGTGCCGGTTCACACTGAGGCAGCATGACTTGCAGTGCGACTGCCTCAGACGACCTGCACACGACAGCAGCGGCGACTTGCAAAACGACTTCTGTATAGAAGTCAATGCAAGTTGCCTGAAGTCGCCCCAAAAGTAGTACAGGAACCTTTTTCCTATTAGAGCGGTTCCATAGTACAGAACGGGACGCGACTTGTCAGGCAGCTACGTCGCCTGACAAGTCGTCCCAGTGTGAACCGGCTCTTAAGGCTCTGGAAACCATATGATCGGGATTCACCCAGCTGCCTGATTGACAGCTGGCTCTGGCTTTCAGTGCGGCTGAGAGCTGAAGCCAGCTGCTCCCACCCCTCACTAGCTAGACAGTGAGCACTGGAGGGGCAGAGCAGAGTGGTGACTCACATCAATCATGTGATTTCTCAGCTTTTGTAGTGTTCATTGACCTGAAGGTTGTGGCATATAACCCATGGTCTAGGACTACAAGTCTTATGCCCTGTAAAGTACTCCAAGATAGATGGCAAAAAAAAAAAACCTGTGTCCCATTGTGGAGATTTCTCTTCACTTACTGTCTCAGTCAAAACAGGAAGTGAAAGGAAATCCCTGCAGATTAAGAGCCCTTTCACACCGAGCCGCCTAGGTTGTCAGCGGTAAAGTGGCGCTATTTTTAGCGCCTCTTTACTGTCGTTTTAGCTGCGCTATTCGGCCACTAGCAGGGCAGTTTTAACCCCCCCCCACTAGCGGCCGAAAAGGGGTTGAATTTGCCCGCAAAATCCGCGTTTTGCTGGCGGTATCGCAGTGCTGCCCCAATGATTTCAATGGGGAGCAGCGGTGAGTTCACCGCTCCCAAGAAGCTGCTGGCAGGACTTTTTCTGACGCCATGCCAACGCACCAGTGTGAAAGCCCTCGGGCTTTCACACTGGAGTGCATGGAGCAGCTGTTTTAGGGAGTTTTGCAGGCGCTACATTTAACGCTTTAGCGTCTGCAAAATGCCCTCAGTGTGAAAGGGGTCTAAGAGAATTCCTTGTGCCCCCCAGTTCACCAGTACTAGTGTCCCCATTACTTTTCTGGGAACAACCCGAAATTTGGGATTTTCTTTTATGTTCACTTTCAATGATAATGGTAAACAGGATAAATAGAGAGGGTGAATCTCCCTAAAGGGGGCACATTAACATTAAAACCAAATAGTTGTTTTAATCCCTCTCTACTCTATCCAAAAATGCAAAAAAAATGGACCGTTAGTTATACTTTAAACTTATGTGGATTTGTTTATTTGTATTGCAGCTGGCCCTTATCTATAAGCATCACATGGAATACAAAGGTTATTTTAAACAGAGTACAGGATGAGCTAGTATGAATTTTGCCAAGCAACCATGCGCTTGATGCAGGCAAAATACGCACAGTAGAGCACTCTGAATTGTGTGAAAATTGTGAATGAAAACCTGCAAGACGTTTTAGCTGGCTTTTAACATAGTACTTCCACTGGATGTACCGTCACGATTTGTGACTTAAAACCTACTTGTAGAGAGAACCATCATATTTTTCAGCAAAGGTCATAATGACGTTGTAGTATCAAGGTGTTATCACGGGATGGGTAAATTAATTCATAATTTCAATAAGTGCAATATAGTAGCCAGGAGGTATCTTTTTTAGTTTTGGACAGAGTGGAGATGGGATTAGAACACCTGTGTTTTTGCCTGGAATTTATCCTTAACCACTTCAGCCCCGGAAGATTTGGCTGCTTAATGACCAGAGCATTTTTTGCGACACAGCACTGCGTCGCTTTAACTGACAATTGCACAGTTGTGCAATGCTGTACCCAAACAAAATTGATGTCCTTCTTTTTTCCCACAAATAGAGCTTTCTTTTGGTGGTATTTGATCATCTCTGCGGGTTTTATTTTTTGCGCTATAAACAAAAAAAGAGCGACAATTTTGACAAAAAAAAATAAAAATAAAAAAAAAAACACAATATTTTGTACTTTTTGCTATAATAAATATCCCCAATTTAAAAAATAAATTTGCTATTTTTTTTCTCAGTTTAGGCTGATAAACATATTTTTGGTAAAACAAAAAAATAATCTAAAAAATAAAAAAAATAAAAATCGCAATAAACGTATATTGATTGGTTGTGAAAAAGTTATAGCGTCAACAGGATAGATTTATGGCATTTTTATTATTATTAGTAATGGCGGCGATCTGTGATTTTTATTGTGACTGCGATATTATGGCGGACACATTTTTGGGACGATTGACAATCATACAGCAATCAGTGCTATAAAAATGCACTGATTACTGTATAAATGTCACTGGCAGGGAAGGGTGTTAACACTAGGGGGCAATCAAGGGGTAAACTGTGTTCCCTGACTGTGTGTTCCAACTGTAGGGGGAGGCCACTGACTATAGGAGATGACAGATCGAGGTTGTTTGCTATTAGGAATGCAAGATCTGCATCTTCTCTCAGAACAGAACAGGGATTTGTGTGTTTACACACACACACACGTCCCTGTTCTGCCTCTCGTGCCCGCGATCGCTCGTGGCCTGTGGTCATCGCGACCGCCGGTTGCGAGCATCAGCACCCCCGCAGTGCAGCAGGCATGCGCGCCTGCTATCCCGCTAAAGAGGAGCAGGCGTATAGCTACGACGGCTCGCGGGAAAACGTGCCGACCTGCCGCAGTATAATGACGGCGGCTGGTCGGCAAGTGGTTAAACTGTTTACAGCCAACACATTGGGATTGATTTACTAAAACTGGAGAGGGCTGGGTAATCACCTGCTTAACATTATAACTTAGGCAGCTCCCGCCCTCTGTATATGTATATGTATATATATAATATATATATATATATATAGAATATATTCTATATATATATATATATATATATATATATATAATATAATATATATATTACACACACACACACACACACACGAGATATATATCTATATTATTAAAAAAAATAACATACCTGTATATCCATTAACATAAATGGATACACCGTTAAAGATATTAGAGCATGTTCCTTCATGCTGCTGCTGCACTGGGGCGTCCAGACGGAACTGCTGATCTAATTTCTGCACCTTAGCCGAAATATATCCACCCTGAAAAATGAGGGTGCAACATGTTAACATACAGTAAGCTACGCAGCATTAAGGCAGCCTATTAATTTTGAATGTGCTGTTCGAGCACCTTGCTGCACAGAAATATGAACATGTACTTTTTTTTTTTTTTCTTTTTTTTTTACACACATGGCAAATGCGCTGTGCTAAATCTTAGGTGTGATTTTTCTGCCTCTACACTCCTATGTGTGCAGGGACACCC